>APFE031275623.1:0-20289 GCA_000404065.3 Pinus taeda | reverse complement strand
AGTCATGGTGACAAATTTCTGTGTAACAGAGGGGATTAGAGGAGCTTATAAATAGATGCACCAGAAACACTCTGGGTGAATCACGTGTGGTACAAAACATTGGTAAGCATAAAGCAAGGACAGGGCGAGAGATGAGACTCATCGTGCACATAGGATAATATGAAATGGATCAGGTTATTCTAGATTTGGGGTCAGGCGCGAACGTTTTACCAAAGCAGACTTGGGAATGGATGGGGAGACCTGCGCTGCAGTGGTATTTGATTCAGTTAAGGGTGGAAAATCAACAGAATATCATCCCCATGGGACGACTACAAGGAGTAACTGTAGACATTGAAGGCGGGAGCGCATTGGCTAACTTTGAAGTGATAGAAATTGTGGATGACAACAAACCCTACCTTGTGCTCCTTGGCCCTGATTAGGCTACTGACATGAATGGGGTAATCAATCTAAAGAAGTGAAAGATGTGTAAGGACTCTGGGCACCACATATATCCACAATGGTATGATATTTTCCACTTTGGGCCTAAGCCCTCATGTATTTGTTTTTGGGCTTTACCCCAAAAGGCCTCATACCAATGGAGATATTTGTCCATCCTTATATACCCATGATATTCCCCACTTCTAGTCAATGTGGGACTTTGGTCGTATATCCAACAATCCTCCCCTCGAACAAAGGACCATCGAGCCTCCGCTCAAAAGATTATCCATCCGTCCACTCTCTACCAACCAAGGTTCTTTGCTCCAATGCGTTGGAAGCACATGCCTTACATGGAGCACCAACGTTACATGGAGCACAACCTGCCTTGAGAGCGTGCTCTATCCTAGGGCAACTCCTCTTCACCGTGTTGGGACCAGGACATGTCCATGAAGAATCCGGAGCACACTGCTTTTCTAACCGAGCTCATCCACGGATCCCATCATGATATTACCGGGGCCCACCACCTTCGTTCGACATTCCGAGGATTCATCCACTTGGCTAACTTCGAACCTGGCAACCTCGCTCCAATACAACTTGTAAGGACTCTGGGGACCACATATCTCCACAATGGTATGATATTGTCCACTTTGGGCCTAAGCCCTCATGGATTTGTTTTTGGGCTTTACGCCAAAAGGCCTCATACCAATGGAGATATTTTTCCATCCTTATATACCCATGATCTTCCCCACTTCTACTCAATGTGGGACTTTGGTCGTATACCCAACAAGATGATATTTGAAAAGAAATCGATTCGTGTAATAGTACCCCTAGATCCTATTGAAGGATCTCGCTATCCTGAACCAGTCCGTGATTATGAAAGCGATGACGATTTGGACTGCATATATAAAATAATAGCGTGAGACCAAGATTGGGTGAATCCGATAGCAGATGGTTGAATTACATGGGATTGCGAGAGTTCTTGCACCTCATACTTTGATGAAGAATTAGAGTGCTAGCAGAATCGGCTATATGAAGTAACCATGCTGAATTGTAACATGATGACCCAGTCACTGCATTGTGTGTCATCAGAGGTAAGAAGTTTGTCCACTTATGATGGCTTGAGTTATGTGGATATGTTTTTGGATTCATTTGAGAGGGAATTACCATAGAAGCAGCACTTTCAGGCTTTGGACTGGGCACTATGCGCTACACCCACGAGATGGTGGAGTACGCACAAGGGTAGCTTTGGCGATTGGCGCGAGTGTAGGAGGATGATGAGAACATGCTTTGGGAAACCAAAGGTACAAGTGAAAAAAAAGTATTATGGGAAGGACGATCCACACACACACGTGGCAAAATGGGCTAAGGCTTATGGAGTGAAGCCCCAACCTGAATGGGTGCAATTGTTCTGTCACACCTTTGATGTCATCTTGATGAACTGGTACTTGGAGATAGAGCTCCGCCGTGGCATAGGTGAATGAGATATAATGCATGAAGGGTTCATAATGACATTCAAATTTGAAGATGGGTTTGATTGTATTAACGAAGCACTACAAGAATTTAAAGCAACAATATTTAGGATATCGTACGATCCTTTGGATTTGGTTCAAGCTAATTGGACCACTCAGCTGAGCCATGTGCTGGAGTGATATAATATGACTACTGAAGAAGAAGATGATTACCCACGAAAGATTAATATCCCTAAAACCAAGGGTCACCGCAAGGCTGAAGGACATCAGATCGAGAATCCTGATATAACCACACCACTGAAAATGAAATAGGTAAATATTGGTATGGAGGAGGAGACCAAATTCGTGAATATTGGAGATTACTGTGATGACGCAACGGTAGATAAGGTCGCTGAATTTCTCTGCGAATACCAGGACTTGTTCCCTACCAAGTTTATGGAGTTAAAGGGGATAATAGGAGACCTGGGCATTATGAAGATCACATTAAAACCCGACAAGAAGCCGGTTAAGCAAAGACCCTACCATCTCCATCCGAAGTATAAGGAGAAGGTCAACTTACAGTTGGATAAGATTCTCGCAGCAGACATCATTAAGTCTGTAGAAGAATATGATTGGGTGAGCACAATGGTGGTACAGGAAAAGAAGTAGAAGGATGAAATAAGGATATGCGTTGATCTCATGAAGTTGAATGACACTTGCGTACATGATCCCTTCCCGACTCCGTTCAGTGATGAGGTATTGGATAATGTAGGTGGCCAAGAAGCGTACTCCTTCCCTGATCGTTTTTATGGGTACCATTAGATCAAAATCACGCTTGAAGATAGAAGCAAGACAACCTTCGCGACTGAATGGGTATTTTTCAGTACACTGTAATGCCTTTTTAATTGATGAATGTGCCTGCGATTTTTTCAGATGTAGTCATTGTTGCATTCAAAGAATTCATTCATAAGTTTCTGGAGGTTTACTTTGATGAGTATACTGTGTTTGGGCTAGTGAAACGCCATGTGGCAAGTTTGCGCTTGATGCTAGATACTTGTCGAAGGTACCAGATTGCGCTCAATCTGAAGAAATGCCTATTTTGTGTTCCTTTTGGGACTCTGCTGGGTCATGTGGTTTGTAGACAAGGATTGATGGTAGATCACATGAAGATTTAGGTGATACTTAACTTTGAGGCACCGAGGAGTGTGAAATAGCTGCGCACAACCTTGGGACATATTAGGTATTACAGGAAGTTTATTAAGGGTTATGCTCAGATCACCACACCTATGGAGAAGTTGTTGAAAAAGGATGTCACATTCTATTGGAATGAGGATTTTCAGAAAAGCTTAGATGTATTGAAAGGAAAAATGGTCATGTTAGCTTTACTATGCATTTGTGTGTTTGGAGGACCAAATGACCACCGTGGCCGTGTGTCTTTACAAGGAGGGAGCTCACAACACTTTATTTCATCCTTTCACCATTGTTTGATGTATACTCTCATAATGCCTTTATCTTTATTTTCTTCTAAAACCTTGTGTAAACCCATATTTACTTAAACCCTGCTGCACGTGTTTCCTCCATTTTCCGCTAAAATTCTCCATAAACCCATTCTGCGTTTAGTCCCCGGGCGCTAAAGTCTTAACACTTATAACTACATGCATTTTCCAAATCATACAACCCACCAGGGCCCTCACCTGTCACGTCAACCAATAGACATACGTACACCTCTCGCCCGCTATATAATCCGACGGCGTTCGCTAACCCTTCCCCGCAAGCCGCACATGCGATATCCCACGAGGAAAGCGGTTTCCTACCGGACCTATCTGCGACGTGGCACTTTATTACATGATCACGCCTTCTCGTACGTAAACCGACTTTTCCCGTGAGAAATACAAGGAAACCACTTACCACTCATTTGTACAACTCCCACTCGCTAACCTGCGCTCACCTCCGCCGCCTGATCACTGTTGGATCTGCCCACCCCATGATCCAACGACCTTCTTTGCTCACTCCCACTTCTTCCCGATAGCCCTCCACCATGAGATCTCAGCCGTTTGCCAGTTTCATCCAACAGCTAGCATTCACTCCCAGGCCCTCGTCCATTTTCCATGCATTTTTTGTGTTTTTTGCCTATCCTGTGCACCTGAAGGAGGAAGGAGGGCATGATCCAGTACTCTGTGCATTAAACCCACAACAACTGCAATTAACCAATAACATGACCAAGGAAGAAAGTATAGCCTCGAGCAGTTAAATGCCCTCAGCAGTTATGGAAATTTATTCATACAACACTTCTCCTGCCTGAGAAGGACAACAAAGTACCAGAGAAGATCAAATTCACTTATTGAAAGTAGCAGATTATATCAGAGACCCATATTAGATAGTTAATGTGGTTGGTGGTGCATTATGACCCCTTCACGCATAGGATAGTAGATCATTTTGTAAACAAACTCTATATATACCCAGAAGACAAATGTAGTCTGGGATGATGGTTGATGGTTTTGGTTTTGATGTAAGATTCAACTTCTAGAGACTTTAACTACTATGATACTTGTAGCATCTGGTCTTCATTTTCAGCTAATACAAGCTTATTTTGCCGTTAATTGCTCACTTTCCACTTCTTCTCTGTTCTAGGATGTGCCTGTTATACATTTATTCATGTGCTCTTGATATTTAGCATTAGAGGGGCTGTCATCCCACCTCCGTGTTAGAATCTTGTATGTATTACTGAATGTGTTATGTAGGTTTCTTTTACTTAATGCCAGAGAGCTGTTATCCTGTCTATATATTAAGAAATAGATTTGCAGATCTCCTTACTAGTTGCAGCTGACCATCACAGGGTCTTGTGCATCTGTTGGTGTGGTTAATATTCTTCATGTTCACCTATTCCTTAAATTGTGAGTAATTGGTGGTCCAAAGCCTTGTAGTCAGGGGGTGTTCACCGATGTCTAGAGTTAAGCATTGTAGAAGTGGTTATCTGGCTTGAATATGCATCATTCATTCCATTCATCCATTTCCAACATTTTGTTGAGTTTGTAATGTTCCCTAGCATCTTTGAGATACAACCTAGGAGAGTTTCTTGGGGCAATAACATTAATTGGCACCGTTGCCGGGGAGAGGAGGTTGAAGCTCAGCTTCCCTAGGGGATGACACAGTTCCAGATTTTGATGATAGGCAAAGTCTGGGCATATTTCTAGTTGTAATAATCTATCGGCGACTCCACTAGAGGAAGACCAACCTTTGGCGACTTCACATTGAAGCCCTGGCTCATTTTGTGAGATGTACTTGAAGAAATCCTTAGAAATCACCAGCTGAACCAGTGCCTGACCCTGAGAAGATTGTTAGGCAGAAGAAAACTTCATAGAAAGGAGCATCAGGATCAGGTAAGCCTAAGAAATCTTATGTATCTCTGCAAGAGGAGGTTATAGTTGAAAATAGACAGTTTGAAGAATCATAACCTTGTATTGCTAGTGAAGAATCACCTGCAGAGATTCAAACAACTCATTGTGCAGTTAGTTCCCCTTTGAATCTCAGTCCAAAGAAAATTTCCCATACAGTCCATAATATCCCTTTGTCTCTTCCATCCATCACATTATTTCCTACCATTCAATCTACAAGTGGCATTCCACATACCCTAGTCATGGCAAGCCAACAAGCACCTACGAAAATGGAAAGAATAATAGCTGCTAGGTATGGACCCCTAGTTTTGCCTGTTCCTTTGAATGCCATGGCTGCAGGAGAATACCATAAATATATGCCAAAGTTCACTGGTACAGATGAGATAATAGCTGAAGAGCACCTTGAAGCTTTTTATAGTTATGCTGATAACTTAGATATTAGTGAGAATGATGTGTGGATGAGAGTTTTTGTCCAGCACCTTGATGGAGAGGCCCGAAAATGGTTCAGAGAGTTGACTCCTAGATCTATTGCTGATATTGAAGCCTTATATGATGCATTTTTGAAGCAATGGGGAGATAAAAAGGACTTGTTGTATTACCATACTGAGTTTGGGAACTTGAAAATCAAAAATGGGGAATCTTTACCTTATTTTAATAAAAGATTTAATCGCATGTATAGTAAAATACCAACTGAGGTAAAGCCAACTCCCACATCTACCAAACTTACTTATGCCAATGATTTTGATTTTGATTTCTGCTTATTGTTGAGAGAAAGAAGATGTTCCACTCTGGTAGACATGCAGGATCTAGCCCTAGAAGTAGAATCCAATATTATGTCTGCAGAAAAGCTTAAAAGTCACTCTGACAGAAGGAGATAGAGAAGCGAGGATTCTTCTTCCTCTGCTTCCTCTTCAAAGACTAAATTAGATAAAATGACTAGAATGATAGAGTCATTAGCTGCTGAGATATATAAGCTAAAGATTGAGTAGAACTTAGGAAAAACAAGGTAGCAGAACACATTTGCTCCAAGAAACTCAAATCCATACAGAAAAGCAAATGAACAACTGCAAATCATTCAGAGGGGTAAAGAAACAAATGAAGAACACAAAGTGAAAGCTCCTTTTCAAAATGTAGTCATGGAGGAAGAACAAATTGAAAATGAGGATGAAATACATTGCATGGAAGATAAAGGCAGTTTTGCCTTATTGACATTGGCTGAATATGAAGAGTCTTTCCTGCAAGAACAAGACAATCAAAGATGGGACAGGGAAGCTATTCTACAGAATGGTGGACAGAAAAGGTATAGTCTGAGGTCAAATGCAGATAATGTCAAGGAGAATCCTACCCAAAGAGATATTGTTCAAACTGAGTCATAGAATACCAGACAAAGAAAACTAGCAGCTGACCTAGTCATCAAAGCACCAGTTCAAGAGGTAAAAGGTTTTGATAATTTATCATCTTCTTTAAGCTTTGAGTCAGAAGTCCAGAAATTGACAATATTTTTGCCTCTAGTAGAGTTGGCGAAGAGTGAAGTATTTAGAAAGCCTATCCTTGAGTCTCTTGAGCTAGAAACCACACAAACCTCCACTGACTCTGTCAATTTGCAAGATGACAAGCCTGCCATTGTGCTTAGCCCCATGATTGAGCCTACTGATAATAATTCTGCATATTTTTATGTCTCATTGACCATTCATGACAAAATCCTCCATAATTGCCTACTAGATACAGGGGCTAGCCACAATTTGATGCCTAAATCTGTCATGGAAGAGTTCGGCCTTGATATCACTAGACCATATCATGATTTATTCTCTTTTGATTCAAGGAAGGTGAAATGCCTAGGATTAATTAAATACCTGGACATTATCCTAACTCAGCTACCCATGAAGAGCATGGTAATGGACATTGTGGTAGCAGATGTCCCTCCCAAGTTTGGCATGTTACTGTCCAGAGGATGGATTAAGAAACTAGGTGGGACATTATAGAATGATTTATCACATGCCACTGTCCCAGTCTTTGGAGGAGAAAGTAGAAGGTTATATAGAGAAGCACAATTGGCGTATATCATCAGTGATGAGGAGAATCCTACAAATCATCACATATATGCAGTGGACACTGATTTTGGAGCATGTATTCTCCAAATAGAAGAATCTTAGAAGGCCTCATTGTAGATCAGGAAACCAACGAGTCAGGCCAAGGAAAAGCAAGGAAGTCAGGTTTGGGAGATGTTCTTTGATGGATCATGTTCTAGGGAGATTGCAGGAGCAGGGGTGATGCTAGTATCTCTAAGGAAAGAAAGCACACAACTGTCTTTTAAGCTAGATTTTCAAGTCACAAACAATATAGAAGAGTATGAGGCTTTGTTGTTGGGCCTTAATGGAGCAAAAGAAAGAGGAATTAGAAGCATACAAGTGTTTGGAGATGCTGATTTGATCATTCAACAAGTAAATAAAACATTTCAAGCAAAGAACCCAAGGCTGAAAGCATACAGAGATGAGGTATGGATAAGCGGACATTCTTTTGATTATCTCTATATTTAATACATTCCTAGAGCCCAAAATCAACTTGTTGATTCCCTTGTTGTTTTTGCTAGTATATTTATCCCTCCAGTGCCTCCCAGACTAGTGTATGAAGTCCAAATGAAGTATAGACCATCCTTGCCCGACAATGTCCAGCATTGGAAAGTTTTTGATAATGATGATGAGATAAATAGGTTTCTGCAAGTCATTGATGAGTTTTCTGAAATGCAAATTGATCAAGAAAATTAAGCCTTGGAAGAAAACCCCCAGTCCCAGCTTAGAAATAAAACTGGAGAAAATAGCATTTCCAAGCTTCCCACTAATCATATTCCTAAGGGTTTAGTTCCTCTTGAAAGACTGTTCGACTAGAATGATGTGCCTTACAAGGCTGCCCAAAAATATGATCAATCTACAGTCTGTAAGCATGACATAGGGAGTCCAAGTCAGCCTAGATATATAAATTTGTCCACCCATCTGTCTGCTGATCAAAGTTCTGAATACTGCAAATTAATGAAGCAATTTGCTGATGTGTTTGCCTAGGAGTATAGTGATCTGGAAACGTGTGATAAGAACATAATCCAGCATAAAATCCCTTTGGGGAAAGACACTATTCCTTTCAAATAGAAGCTAAGACCAATAAATCCTATGCTTCTTCCTCTGATTGAAAAAGAAATTAAAAAGTTGCTAGTTGCCAAGATCATAGTTCCCCTCAGATATTCAAAATGGGTAGCCAACCTAGTAGTGGTGAGGAAGAAAAGTGGAGAAATCAGACTCTGTGTTGATTTCAGAAACTTAAACAAATGCTCTAAGAAAGACAACTATCCCCTACCCAAGATGGAGCATTTGCTACAAAAAGTATCAGGAGCCAAGGTGATGTCATTTCGAGATGGATTTTCAGGGTTTTAATCAGGTTGTTGTACATCCAGATGACCAAGAGAAGATTGCATTCACCACTCCTTGGGGCACTTTTATGTATGCCAAGATGCCTTTTGGATTGATGAATGCTGGAGCCACCTTTCAAAGAGCTATGGATATAGAATTTGTGGGAGAGAAGGATAAATGTTTCCTTATCTACCTTGATGATATAATAGTATACTCTAGCACCCATCAAGACCATTTGCAACATTTGAAGAAAGTGTTTTTGAAGTGCAGATGGTTTGGGATTTCAGTCAATCCGAAAAAATCACAGTTTGCTTTAGAAGAAGGAAAGCTATTAGGACATATTGTTTCTACTATAGGTGTCTGAGTTGACCCAGAAAGAGTCAAGGCCATACAGAATTTGTCTGTCTCAAGATCAAAGAAGGATATCCAGTCCTTTCTGGGCAAGATCAATTTTGTGAGGAGGTTTATACCAAATTTTGTAGAACTAGTGAAGCATATTACCTTCATGTTGAAAAAGGGGTCAGAAATCAAATGGTCTGAAGTAGCAAGAAAATCATTTGATTCCATTAAAAAATCCATTATGGAGGCTCCTACGTTAATTAGTCCGAATTACAGCAAGGAGTTCCATATATTTTATTTTGCCTCTAATGACACCCTTGCAACTGTTTTATTGCAAGCAGATGAAGAAGGCTCAGAGCATCCAGTGGCATTCTTCAGATGGATATTAAGGGATGCTGAGCTGAGGTATGATATTATTGAAAAATAGGCATATGCTCTTATTAAATCTTTGAAAGCTTTCAGAGTTTATATTCTACATTCCAAGATAATTGCATATGTACCCTCTGTTGCAATAAAAGATGTCTTAACATAACCTGATGCTGATGGAAGAAGGGCTAAATGGATTGAAAAGTTAATTGAGTTTAATATAGAACTGAAGCCCACCAAACTTGTCAGAGGTCAAGGTCTTGCCAAGTTATTAGCTGAGAAAAATTGCAGAACATTGGACATTAATATCATGGGTACAAATGCAGAAAATGGTTAAACAGAAGAAGAGGAAGTAGCTGAACCAAAAAGAAAGGAATCAATGGCCAAAAATCTAGCTTCTTGTGATTGGTATTCTGCAATTATTAAATTCTTGCTGAAGCTAGAAATCCCTCCTAGCTTTACTCAAAGTCAAGTTAGAACAATTAAGCTCAACGTAACAAAATATTGCATTAATGAAAATCTACTTTATTGGAGGGATCCTTCTGGGATTCTTTTGAGGTGTTTGGACAAAGAAAAGTTAATAGAAGTCATGCAACAATTTCATTCCAGCATGTGTGGAGGGCACCATTATTGGAAAACCACTGCCCACAAAATTCTCAGAGCTAGGTATTATTGGCCCTCCTTATTTTCTGATGTATTTTCATTTGTTAAATATTGTGACAGTTGCCAAAGATTTGAAGGAAAGCAGCAGTTGAAGTCCCTGCCCCTAAAACCAATACATGCAAAAGGACCTTTTCAGCAGTGGGGCTTGGATTGCATTGGAGAAATCAATCCACATTCTAGTGGCCAGCACAGATGGATATTAGTAGCCACCGATTATTTCACTAAGTTGATTGAAGCAATCCCTACTAGAAAGGTTGATCATAATGTGGTTATGAAGTTTTTAATTGAAAATATCCTTACCAGATTTGGTTGTCCACATAAATTAGTCACAAAATATGCAGTAGCCTTCAGGGCAAAAGAATTGGTGGAAATGTGTAATTCAATGGGCATTAAACTGGTTCATTCCACCTCATATTATCCTCAAGGTAATGGTCTAGCAGAATCTTCCAACAAGAATTTAATAAGGATAATTAAGAAGCTGTTGGAGGACAACAAAAATAATTGGGATGCTAAGCTCAAGTATGCACTGTGGGCTAACAGAGTAACCATTAAGAAATCCACAGGGAATTGTCCATTTAGGCTAGTATATGGCATTGAAGCTGTGTTCCCAATTCAGTTGACTCTCCCTGTGGCAAAATTCCATCAAGAAGAATAGAACGAGGAAGAAGACATGGAAAAAAGGATCACTGATTTCGTAGAGGTACATCAAACTAGATAATGGCTGGTAGAAAAGGCTGCAACACATCTGAAAAAGATCAAGGAAGCCTTTGACAAGAAGGAAAAAACAAACAATTTTCAGGTTGGAGACTTGGTTTTGAAATGGAATGCACTAAAGGAAAAGAAAGGCAATCATGGGAAATTTGATGCTTTCTGGATAGGGCCTTTCATCATTTTACAGATTCAAGGGAAAAACACCTTCATACTGAAAAGTATGGGAGGAGAGGCAGTTTTTGATGGCCTAGTCAATGGGCGTTTTCTGAAAATTTATGTGTTTTAAGGTATTTGGCCTTAAAATCTGTAAATATTTGTTTTTTTATCAATTTTGTATAGGTAAAGTAGACTCCATGCCCAATGGAACACTAGGAATTTTGGTTAATTTGTTTATAGCTGGAAAGGCATTGATCTACAGGTTCTTGAGACCTCACATGGAGGATCTCATCCCCATAAGGAGCCAGTGTTAGCTCTGCTATGCATTTGTGTGTTTGGAGGACCAAATGACCATCGTGGCTGTGTGTCTTTACAAGGAGGGAGCTCACAACACTTTATTCATCCTTTCACCTTTGTTTGTTGTATACCCTCGTAACCCCTTTATCTCTATTTTCTTCTAAAAGCTTTTGTAAACCCATATCTACTTAAAACCCACTGCACGTGTTTCCTCCATTTTCCACTAAAATTCTTCATAAACCCATTCTATGTTTAGTCCCCGGGTGCTAAAGTCCTAACACTTATAACTATGTGCATTTGCCAAATCATACAACCCGCTGGGGCCCTCAGCTATCATGTCAACCAATAGACAAACGTACACCTCTCGCCCGCCATATCATCCGATGGCGTTCGCTAACCCTTCCCCGCAAGCCGTGCACGCGATAGCCCATGGGGAAAGTGGTTTCCCGCTGGACCTGTCTGCCATGTGGTGCTTTATTACATGATCACACCATCTCATACCTAAACTGCCTTTTCTCGTGAGCGGTGCGAGGAAAAAGCTTACCACCCATTTGTACGACTCCCGCTCGCTAACATGCGCTCACCTCCGCCGCCCAATCACTATTGGATCTCCCCACCGCGTGATCTAATGACCCTCGTCTGCTCACTCCTGCTTCTTCCCGATAGCCCTCTGCCATGAGATCGCAGTCGTTCGCGAGTTTCATCCAACGGCTAGCATTCATTCCAAGGGCCTCGTCCATTTTCCATGCGTTTTTTGTGTTTTTGGCCTATCCTGTGCACCCGAAGGAGGAAGGAGGCCATGATCCAGTACTCTGCGCATTAAATCTTCAACAACTACAATTAACCAATAGCACGACCAAGGAAGAAAGTATAGCCCCGAGCAGTTAAATGTCTTCAACAGTTATGGAAATTTATTCATACAACACTTCTCCTGCCTAAGAAGGACAACAAAGTACCAGAGAAGATCAAATTCACTTATTAAAAGCAGCAGATTGTATCAGAGACCCATATCAGATAGTTAATGTGGTTGGTGGTCCATTATGACCCCTTCATGCATAGGATAGTAGATCATTTTGTAAACAAACTCTATATATACCCAGAAGATAGATGTAGTCTGGGATGATGGTTGATGGTTTTGGTTTTGATGTAAGATTCAACTTCTGGAGACTGTAACTACTGTGATACTTGCAGCGTCTAGTCTTCATTTTCAGCTAATACAAGCTTCTTTGCTGTTAATTGCTCACTTTACACTTCTTCTCGATTCTAGGTTGTGCTTGTTATACATTTATTCATGTGCTCTTGATATTTATTGTTAGAGGGGTTGTCATCCCACCTCTATGTTAGAATCTTGTATGTATTACTGAATGTGTTATGAGGTTTTTTTTACTTAATGCTAGAGAGTTGTCATCCTGTCTGTGTATTAAGAAATAGATTTGCAGACCTCCTTACTGGTTGCAGCCAGCCATCACAGGGTCCTGTGCATCTGTTGATGTGGTTAGTATTCTCCATGTTCACCTATTCCTTAAATTTTGAGTAATTTGTGGTCTAAAGCCTTGTAGTCTGGGCGTGTTCACCCATGTCTAGAGTTAAGCATAGTAGAAGTGGTTATCTGGCTTGAATATGCATCATTCCTTCCATTCATCCATTTCCAACATTTTGTTGAGGTTGTAATGTTCCCGAGCATCTCTGAGATACAACCTAGGAGAGTGTCTTGGGGTGATAATAGGTCACTGCATCGATTTTAGTCTTCCTAGATTGGAAATAGGAGTTTCACGTCCATGTAGACGCGTCATGTATAGCACTGGGAGAAGTACTGACATAGGTTGGCGGAGGAGAATTGAGCATCCTATAGCATTCGCAATTAGGAGGTTATCCAAGGTTGAGAAGAACTATTTCACCACTGAGCATGATCCAGATTGGATCCTAGAACACTCTCTAAGTTTTCATGAACTCTTTAAAATTCATGCCAAACTTTCAAAGTCTTATAAAGATCAAGCTTATCAGAGATATCCTCGTAACAATTGCAATTTGTGATCAGCATGGAGCAATGAGGACCCTTGGTCAAGTGCGCAGACCATCGGCCCATGGTAACGCGTGCTTGTGATGCAGGAAAGTGTTCCCTCTATGGATAGAGGCAACCCGTCTAGCCCTAGAGTGGGTGTAGTCACAGCAAAGACAAAACAACAATTGGTTCCCTTAAATAGTCATTGTTGGAGGCCTACCTCAAACTGGTGGTTGGTGAAGTTCCATTGTGCTGCTCCAACTTTTGTTTCTTCTCCTCAATGAGTAATCAACCTAAAACACCACATAAAAACAACAAAGCACATAACCGAGATACAACAATGATCTATTTACTCATAAAGTCAAGAAATCATGACCTATCAGGTAAATTACATGCAAGATATAGGAAATCATCATTGATTGTATTAATAATAAATCAAGAGAAAAGCTTACAACCAAGTCTTGACGTCGCAAGCCTTCTTGGAGGGTCCAGCCAGTATGTTTCTTCAAGCATTCACTCTCAAGGATGGGTCTCCCAACATAAAAATATCTCTCTCTCACTTACAAGCTTTAACACAAATTTAAGGGCACTTCACAACCTCTTGCAAACTATTAACAATCCCACACTTGTCACACTCACACCAAAGCTATCTATCAAACATAAAAGCACTAGCAGCATTGCCCAACCAAAAGGACCAGTAGATCATAGCAAAGGTGAGTTTTTTTATAGGATAAGTAGTCTCCATGAAATGAGGGAGAAAGAGCTCATCCTCAAGGAAGATAGCAAAACAAACGAAACTACCATTCCAGAGGGGGAAGGGCAACCCAAACTGACCCAACAACTAGATAAAGAGACATCTAGAAGGCTGATTGTTGGAACAAATTCGCCCAATCTGGATCATCGCTAGCCATAAACTAAGTCTCCACAATGGCATCACTAGGAGGAAATGCACGCAGACCCATCGTCGCTATATAGAGCTCATAACCGTGCATCGGGTCTAGAAATCCAACCGTCGTGGGAAAGAGATGCACACCTGCGACGGAGTCACGATGAGACCATTTATGACTTGGGATCGTCGCATATATTAAGTATTTACTCGTGACAAGGAAGAAACTTAGGGAATGAGGGTCAATTTGCAGCATCAGAGACCATTTGCTTAATCTTCTTATATTAGTGGGAAGATATGAACATGTTTATTTGACACATGACACAGCAGAAGGACTGAGATGAGGACAGTGACAAATTACTGTGTAACATATGTCCCTTAAAGCATGAAGCCCAAGAGAGTGGGAGGGGTGAAATGCTTTACGAAACTGTTTGAACTAGAATACTACCTTGAAGAGCCCACAGACACAAGTACAACTGATATCTCTGATAGTGAAATACAAATAGTCTAGGCATGGGCGCAGCCATCCAAAAGACATAAGAAACTAGGTCTGTGGTATGGATGCAACCATCCAATTGAAAAGACCATGATAATGATAAAGGTATGGTCACAACCATCCATGAAGACTTAAGCATCGTCGCAGCCATCCATGAAAGAGTCATGTATGTAATCATGAACCAATCCACGCAGCCCGAACATATGTAAGCTTAGTCTGGGGTCTTGAAACCCAACTAATCATAGTACAAATTATAGCATGTGAATAGACGTGCCGAGGTTGAGCATGATAGAATGTTGCTTGATTACCAGTCAATGATGAAAATCATTAACAAGCGTGAGAGAAACCACCAATAATTCTAATGGCTGTCATGGTACTGCCTATTACATTCTACTAAGTGTGAAAAATGAGCTGGATTCGAACACTCGTGGAATCACCCAATCAAAGACCAATGATAAAATTCTATCATCAGGCATGAAGAACTTGCCACTGAGGCATGCAAGCTCCAAGGTACCAAAAGGTATCTCTAGATCAATCTCCTGGATAATGAGCTGATGTCGACAAGAGACAATCAGTCATAGGAGGGCCATAATGTTTCCCCCATCAACGACACGAGATAAGGAGCAAGTGATAGATGGTGAAGTAGAGTATCAAAGGAGGAGGTAAGGGTGTAAAATACAGAAGGATTATACTCTTGAACATGCTCCCGACATGACACTAGAATGTGGCAGCATTTTGGTACCAAGGGATAAGAGGCTTGATGGAGGCAACATAGATCAGATGGAATGAGGCAAAATGACAACCCAAAACCCCGGAAGGCCAAGTGACGATGTGTGGATATCCCAACCCGACAAGAAGAAAAAGTGTCGATGTTCAAGAGTGACTGTTGCCAATAATGACTTCCAAATTTTCCCCCACCATTGCTGGTGAGTACCCCAATTATTTTTGAAAACAAGCTTGAAGGGGATAGCATATGCTTGTAATATAAGTTCGACTTTTGGACAAATCCAACCCAGTAATAGTTTAACGAGCCCTAGGGAGGAGGAGCTCAAGTCTCGTCATGGTGACAAGTCCAATGTCTTTAGGGCTTAATGAGTCCAACATAGGTAAAAATCGAAGTGTTTTTCATGTTTAGAGAGTTTGAAAAAGACACGAAAAAGAAAACTCCAGGGGGGTCCTTTTTCATAAATTTGTGTCCCTCGAGCCCAAAAATGTATAAAATAATACTTGAGAGAACTGATTGACCATTACGATCAAGGAGTAATTTTCGTAATTAGTGGCCCTAATTTGAAAAAGTAGAAAAGCGACCAAAAACACGACGTTTCGTAACCAATATCAAACTTGAAACGACAAAAATTGTGGCAATCTTTTCACATGTATATGGTCAAAAAAAGAGCTCAAAGTGCACCACTGTTTATTTTGTTTAATGAGTCAAAAGGAGTAACTCAACAATATTTTCATCTTTTAAGTCAGAAAAGACCTTAAAGAGGACTTTATGGACCAAGTGTATATGGATCATGACACGTGCCTGCCATTTCTGTTTCTGCACAAAAACACCACATCATAAGACCCATTTGACATAAATACATTATATATGCAGAAATAAGGTTAAAAAACTCAAAAGCCTAATCACAATTCCAAATTAAATGAAAAAGCCATAAACCCTATAGTGTAAAACTTCAATTCTACTATAGAAAGGGGTATGGTAATTTCATTTTTACATTTACTTTGTGAGTTTTTATCTTTGGTGTTTTGGCATGCAAACCTGAGTGAAGTTCTGAGCTCGATTCTGGCACCAACGATCTACGATCTCACTCGAAACGTTTACCAAGTAGGTAATCTTTCCTTTGCACTACATTTTAGTGGTTTTTCCATTCAATTTGGTATTAGGTAGGTGGTTTTGGGTGGATTTTAAAATCCAATTCTGCCTCTTGGTTGTCGCGGAAGATCCGCTCAGGTTAGTGACGGCCGAGCATGATAACACATACCACCATCGGGATCATTGTGAGAGATAGATGCACACTCGCAACAGTCGAGGGAAAAATGAATCAATAACCTTGATCCATCGCCACTATTTGAAAAACAACCACAACAGTGTCATAAAGTCAATTGTTTTAAAAATTGATACATTTAATCTTATAAAAAGAGTTCTAGTCAATTTTTCCTTTGACGCAGGGCAACATGGCATTTGTGTGGCAGGAGAGAACTCATGATATCAATGAAAAACAAGCATTTAATGATCCCGGGTGCAAAAGAGCCTTACTTGCATGTTGATTGTTGAAATTCTTCCTTACTCCACATCTTCGAGCACAACCTGATTTGCTAGAGCTAATAATCTGGTCTTGGAACCCTACAAACGGGAATTTTGTCATTCGAGGCAAAGATATCGAATTTCATGCTACGGATATATATTTTTTGACTGGGTTGTCTCATCACGGTGAGAGGCCAATCCTAGAGGGTCAACGTGTCACCGACGAGACACTAGACATGCTAATAACATGAGTGTGCCCAGGGGCATGCAAATCAAACACTAGCAGGAAATTACAGATCCCTACAATGGAAGACTTGACTCTTCACTCGGTATTATTCATGGTGATGAGAATAGTGGGCTCCCAAGCCCAACACAAGGCAACAAAGACTCACCTCTGGTTAGCTCTTGATTTCCTTAACCCGACCATGTTTAACTGCGCCGAAGCCATGGCCGTTAACATGAAGATGCAACTCACAAAGTTTTGTTGCGGGGAGGTGAAGTAGTACGGATACGGATCTATTTTGATCCAACGCATGCTGGAGTGGGTGCCATCTCTTCAACTATAGGACATGGACTTATATAGGCCTGGACCATGGGAGACCTGCATCACCCGCTGGGCACATGTTATGCCGTGAGGGGGTGGCGGTCGACTGGTATCATGGGGGACGCTATTCAGAGAGTGGCTAGATCACCAGATGGTCTTTGTCGAGGATTGGCCATATGCAGGCATAAACTTTTGCAGTGACCTCGACATGATGCTTCCTGCTGGTGAGCAGTGGGATGATGGAGGTAAAACACTTGACCGAAACAACACATTATTTTTGTGTTTTGTTTTTATGATGGTTTTGATTTTATCATGCATATGTCTTAATGATGTCTCTTATGTTACTTGCAGATGTGGGACCAAAGAGGCCTATAGGACTAGCTCCTGAGGCACGAAAGGATCCACAAGGAAATAGAGAGTTGGCCCTGATTCTCCCAAGTGGCAATGCAGTGGAGGAGATAGCCCGTAACCTTGAGGGCCTGACTGACAGGATCCCGAATTACAGGGGGATCGAAGAAGTCCCAATGGAGTACCAGAGACACACAGTGGAGTGATACCTAGGGTGAATATACTCTTGAGACGAGTTGCACGGGCAGTGGTCTACTATAGAGAGCATAACCCACCGTAGTATATACCTAGGCTTTACTTTCTGTTGATTTTTTGAGAGACATGTGTCTCAGATGTATTGGAGACAAACTTTATTTTTGAAATATACACTTATTCTTTGAGTGCCTCGGTGTGCCACACGATATATTATTATATATATATATATATATATATATATAATATACATATATGTTATCTTATGGTTCATTATTGTGTTTAAATGCTTCTATACAATGTTTGATTACATGTTGTGTAAATGTCTATCTAATACATGATTTTCTAATGCATCAGTTAATGTGTTTAATCTTCTTGGAATATGTTGATATGTAATAAAATCAAAATTTCTTTCCAATAATTTAACACGTAAATACAACCTTAAAATCCAATGATGTCTAACAAAATAATGCTCGTTAAGTTGTGGACAACAAGTTGAGAATCCAGATTAACAACCAATGCATGAGTATCGAGGTTAATAGCCTCGGTCAGTAATTTAATGACAACACTATATTCAGCGACATTTTTTGTGGTGCAACCCAGATAAACACCTTGAAGGTCAACTAACTCACCGTGAGGATCATAGATAACCTATGCCACAGAGGAAAGGTTCTTGGTACTACGACAGGCACTATCAGGGAAACCAATGTAAGGTGTAGTAGACATCTGCAAAGAAGTAAAAAGACACAAGAAGTGGAATTTACGCCTACACACCAAGCCATACAAGCAAACACACACTAAAAACACACATGCTAAAAACACACGTATGTACAAATCAAATGCATGAGATTCATGCATAATATTTCTTCAGATAAAGCCCATTTCGGGGCTTATCTAGAGGATTCCCTTCATAATCGATCAGCTCATAGGCCCCTTTTTCCAAAACACACTTGACAATGTAAGACCCATGCCACATAGGCTCGAATTTGCTTGCCCCCAGCTTATCATTCACTTGATCATAGAGCAGGACTAAATCTCCTTCAATGAAAGAATAAGGATGAACAGCTTGGTCGAAGTGAGTTTTCACTCTCTTCTTCTGCGCTCTAATGACTAGAGAAGCTAGTCGATGGATCTCGTCCAACTGCTTTAGGTAAAGAAGACATTTTTCTACCAGAGTATTGTTTGGGAGCAATTCGACAACTAATTTAAGTGAAGGGATCTCACATTCAATTGGAGTGGTAGCCTCCAGACCATAAACCAACTGGAATGGAGTAAATCTGGTGGCCTCCTTCACTGAAGTTCGGTAGGCCCATAAGGAAGAAAACAACATCAGATGCTAGTTGGACTTGTGCATGCCAATGGTGCATTGAAGCATTGTGACCAAAAATTTGTTGACAACTTCTACTTGGCCATTAGCCTGAGGATAATACGGTGTCGAACTATCATGACGCAAGCCCAACTAGGTTGTTAACTCAGTGTTAAGCGGATAAATCGTTCTTCTGGACAAGACCGATCTCCCTAATATCAATTGATATCTAGCCACAAGCAGGACAAGAAAATCTACTTTTCTCTAAACATATTTCGATTCATTAATAAAAACTAAGAGGTGTTTTAGACCCTACCTTAAGTCCAACACTAGTTTGTGGTAGCCTTGCTCCAACAGCTTCAAAGAATATCCTTTTAATAACATACAAACACGAACAAGCACACATCAAAGAACACCTGCATAGCTAATATAATAAATCATGTTTATCATAGTGATCAAGGAGTCTATGAAATAAACCATTAAACATAGCTTATTGAGAAAAATAAACTTGATGGTATTAACTTTGAGAAAGAAGAACTTTATAGCCTTGGTGCCTTGATGCTGTACAAGCTCTTCCCAAGGTCCAAGCAGGAATCTCCTCTAAATTGGCAAGCCTCACTCTCTCCCAAATGAGATTAAAAGGTATGTGATCTTTCCTCTTAAAAGCTCAATTAGCAAGACTAAGTTCCAGCAGCATATACCCTCAACAATATTCAGCTTTCAACCTCCCAAGTAACCATCCCAAAGCTTCATTTTATAGTGCAAAGGAAGGAGGTTACAGGTCCACCATTGAAGGGATAGAGTCGTTCTTCAAGGGGATAAGCTCCTCATATCAAGGGGTTAGCTCCTTAAGGAATGGGATGCATGCACCCTCAAGGAGTGAACTTGCCAGCGCAAGATTCCCTCTAGAAGCTTCCATAATTGACTCAAAGTGAGTTTTTAAGAATAAAATTGCGCCTTTTTAACTTTTACAGGGGTTTGCACCCATACATGCAGATACAGAGCAGCTAGGTGTGCAGGGAACATGACCAGTGGGTGCAGCACCGCAGGTAATGCTAAGAGAAAGTGAGAAAC
>APFE031275620.1:0-10932 GCA_000404065.3 Pinus taeda | reverse complement strand
AATTAAGAATTCATATCTATGGCTAATCCAGAAGAAAACATATTTAGAAATAGAGATTGAGCATAGGGTGCTTGAAACAAATCCTAGGCTATTCTTTTTCTCTACTTACTAAGATTATGAAAACATAAGAGTTATGGCATACACAGGAAACACATACACTGTTAAGAGAAACTTATTGATTCAGCAAATGACACAGGAATTCTGCAACAAACAGAGCTTTACATATCCATCTTCAGACAACGTTGGAACCAGAAGTCTCCATCAGCAAATTTTATTATCAAAAAGTCTTCAGAATACAACAGAGCTCTTCAGAAAGAATTACACTACAACCGACCCTCAATGCGTTATTTGAGGGGATATATATACAAAAATAGGGTATAAAATATCTTAGTAGAGAGTTATGGTGCAATAAATTGCACCACCAACTCTCTTACAAAAAGTAAATGACAACATAAATGTAGCTTTTAATGCTGAGATAGCCGATATTTTTATGTCAGGCAGTTTTGACTTTATGGCTCTGGAAAGTAGGCTGTAGCCGTGCCTTTAACTCTACGTTGATTTAGCCTGCTGTCTGGGTGCATTGCTGAGTCACCTGTACGGCCACTTGCTGTACCTGTATGCTGATCTTCCTGCTGACCTGTAAACTCTGATTTTCCTCAAAAAAGGCAAAAAGTAAAGTGGCATTATCTGGGCAAAATCTCCAGCATTGCTTGCCACCAATCAGTTGGGGGTAGCTGATGCCTCCTCATTTTTACCACTGTTTCATCTACCTCTGTATGTCTGTAGAAATTGGGAGGCACCTCAAATAGATGATTTATTTCATGTTCAATGAAGAATAGATTTTCTAGCTTGTCATAGAGGGATTGTCCAGAGGGAGGCCTTGCTTCTTCTGTGGCGCTGCTGGATGCAGTGATCTGGTTTTCAACATAATTGTTGATCCTTGTCATATACTGATTATATGACAATAGATGTCCTGTGCCAGTCACTAGGCTTGGCAATCCTTCGTCCTGTAGAATAGCCATCTTAGCTCTAAATTCATCTATCTCTGCCTTCATCTCCTGACACTTCCTCTCCAATGTCTGAGAAAAATTCCTTAAGGTCAATACCTTTTTGGCTGTGAGGATTGTATCTGTTCTGCTGCTTATTTGTAGAGCAGCCAGTTCCTCTCTAGTGCGGTTATTCAGGAAATGAATCATTTTGGTGGCCTGCTCAGGCATTATTCCCAGGGATGTCCTAGCTCTCTGAATCTCTACATGAGCTATTTCTATTAGCTCCACTTGTTCAAAAATTGCTTGAATGGACCTCCATTGGTCCTGTATAGATTGGCCAATTTTTGGCCCAAATAATCTTTTTAATTTCTGGTAGGGTTTTACCTAGCATCAACTCTTTTTCTAGAGTTTTCACTTTGGCCTCTAAGGCCTTTATTTCTCTTTGCTTTTCTGCCACTGTCATCTTTGATTTGTCATAACTGGCCTCCAGCTTGGCCAGTTTTTCCTTGGCAGTATTTATTTCAGTGACTTGAGTTTCCAGCTCTTTAACAACCTTCATCAACTCCTCCATGCCCATGCTGGATTCTGTTGCTGTTGTTGCTTCTACTGTTGCTCCTGTTGCTGATGTAGCTGTAGTAGGTGTTGGAACAGTAGGAGGGGCTGCTGCTGCTTGTGTTGGAGGGGCAGGTTCAAGATTTGTTGAAGTTTGAGGGGGCTGGGAGGCTGATTCCGCTTGCTTGTCCTGAAGAGCTTTCTCTAACTCTACCTCCATTTGTAGTATCCTTTGGTTCATGACCAGCAGCAGCTCCATGGCATTATCCATCTGTTTCTCTTGTGCTAGCTCTGCTGTTTCAGGATGGATGGTAGGAGGCAATTTTGCCTGTCTTCTCAATGCAGCAATATCATCTTCTTTCTTCTTTATAAGGGCTCTAACACCCATTGGGTCCTTTGGGTCATGTCCCAAATCTAAAATTATGTCCTCCAGAGTCTTTATTCTGTTATCCTTTGCAGAGGAGGACAACCTTTCATAATCAAGCTGCCTGTTGGTGTTCTTCAAGGCTTCTTTTAGCTGATGGGCCAACATTGCCCTATCAGGAAGTGTTGCATACACCATCTCCCCAGTCTGTTTGTGCAGCTCAATCTGGTCCATGGGGTGTATGTCTTTAGCAAAGACCTCTAGGTTTGTCCTGTAGTAATCCGCTGTGGTCTTTGGGTGTGGAACTTTGGGCTTTAGATGAGTGAAGATCATCTTTTCTTCCTTTAGATCATAGGCAACCATTAATTTTTGCTTTTTGGCTGGGGTTGTATTCAGGAATTGCTCATAGAGCTGCACCCTTAGCAAATCATTTTGTGCCTTGATCTCTTTGAAGCCTTCTTTAACTGTAGCTGGCTTTTTTCCCTGTTGTCTGGAGGAGGACACCTCTATGGTCTGTTGCTGGGCTTGTTCTAGCTGAAATGAGCTAGTGGCAGTCTGTTGGCTTGTTTGCCTTTCTTTGCTGTGGCTTTCTGCCAGCTCTTCACTTATATCTCCTTCTTCTGTCTCAGGGTCTGTTCTTGGCCTCTTGGCCTCTGGTTACTGTGATGACCCTGTTGGAGGTGTGACCTCCTCCCTATCTCTCTTTTCCCCTCTCTCATCATTGAGAGGAGTCTGCAAAACTGGGTTTTGAGTTTTTTCAGTTTGCTGAGGAGGGGCCTGTTCTGATTGCTGGTCCTTTGATGTGCTAGGCTGCCCTGTCTCTACCTCTTTTTGTTCATCCATCTTCTCCTTTCCCTTTGCTGTAGTTGTTGTTTCTGGAGCTTGCTGGGTGTCCTGTGTAGCTGGAGCAGTAGAGGTGCCTTCTCCTGCTTGGACTGGTTGCTTGAACAAGACCTGTTGACAAGAGTCTAAGTCAAGAGTTTTTTCCAAGTCCTTTACAGTCTGCTCCATTATTTCTTCCTGAGTCAATTCCTCTACTATTGACTCAGGCACCCATTCATCTCGATTAGCAAAGTGTTGTATTTGAGGGATTGGACAATGATTATAGGCTAGCAACCTATATTTGACCCTCCTGGCACTGATGAAGCCTTCAAGGTCATAAGGGACCCACCATAAACTTCTCTTGAGTTTGAGCTGTTGTCCTAGTATTTGGTCAGCTTCTTGCCAACCATCTTTTTTGTTCATGACAAATGGGCCTAGGTGGTCCCTGAATTTTAGGTTGGCTTTCTTCTTTGCACTGTGAAAGTGTGTTAGATCAGAGTTTATGAGCTGTCTGTAGTACTCCAGGGAAAATAGCCTCATAGGGACATATTTTGGGAGCCTGTAGGGACAGAGCTCACAGCCATAAATTCTGATGATAGTGTGGTTTTGGTACAAGTACCAATCACCAATTTTGTAGCTTCTGGATAGCTGCAAGATTTTCTGCATATCCTTGGATAATCTGATTGGAGGGGTCCTCTTTAAGAGGCATGTGACTGGATACACAAACTGATCAATGAACTCACAGTATGAGTAGGGGGAATTCTGGACTTGGTGGAAGACTGAAGACTAGAAGATCACAGACCTCCTCTCACCCTGTGAGTCTAGCTTCCTGATTGAGCAATGGAAGCAATCTGTTTGGTAATATAAGAATAAATGATAGATGTATGAGGAATATTTGAATATTGCCTCCCTCTTCAGCCTTGTCAATTGATCATGTATCTTATTGGCAATGTACTTGGCATAATTGTATTTCATAGCAGGGGGCTTCACAAGGCTGTATGCAGAGAGCATGACCAACACAGTTAGATCAACATGCTTGTTTGTAGTGAACCCCAGCATAGAGGTCAACATATCTACCAGTAGCTTGCCAACCTCATTGAAATCTTCATAGGAAAAAGGAGGTGGCCCAGAAGGTTGGCAGTTTGCCTTCATGAATTTCCTGGCTATGGCAGCAATGTCTGTTCTAGAGAGTTTGGAGCCCTCATCTAGCAAATAGTTCATGGAGAAGGGGTATAGCAGCTGGGTCTGCTTGTAGTTGAGAATCTGGTTGATGGAATCTGGAGTTATATAAAAGAGGATGCTCCCAGATGGAGACTTTACAGCCCTGAGTTTCTGGTCATAGTTCTCTGCACATAGGTGGATGAATTCAGGAAAAATGTTGACAGAAGGCATGAAGTAGGTGGGCAGATTGGATTCCCAGATGCTATACAGGTCACTGTTGTCCAAGTGACTGTTTCTTAGTTGGCAGTATGTTTGCAAGTGGCTTCTCTCTGCCACAAAGTCTGTGATGAGGGCATCAATGTCCACCAGTGGCATAGCTTCTAGTTCTCTGTTAGGTGGATTTATGGGCACCACATCCAGAGCAGCTGGAGTGGCCATTGTCTTGTTTCAGCTGGTGGCTTACTGTATTTCAAACTTGATGTGAATGCTGAGGAAATGGCTTACTGATCTCTGTTTGCAGTGAGCAGTTTGGCAGTGCAAGGAGGCTGTCACAGGCTTAATGAATCTGTGGGGCACTCTCTTTTGAAGAACCAAAGTGTGTTTGAGTTGGTTAGTTGGTTATTTGCAGAGAATTCCTTTAGCAGGGGTGAGGGAACTTGTCAAGTCAGTCTTTTAGCTAGTAGCTGGTCTTCTTTAGTTTTTCTTTGTGGAAAAATGGTGAATTTCACAGAGGGTCGCGGGTTTCTTTGAGACTTTCGTCGCGCAGGGGTTTCAGTGGGTTTTTAAGTAGATTATAGTGGTGAATTTGCCAATGTGGGTCCTTTAGCTAAGTTTTTTAAGCAGAAAATAGGATTGCAAGGAGAACAGTGGACAAGATAGGATGCCTGCGGAAAATACCTGGTTTTAATGGCGTATGAGGCGTTTGCACTGGTCGAATTGGCTGAATTGTAGGTAGTTGGGTTGATGATGGAGGCGGCAACGACTTTGGTGGATCGCTTTTGCTTTTTGACCATTGTAGGTTGAATTTTGCTTTCAGAGGAGCTCCGAGCGTCGTAAAAAACAATGCGAAATAACGGTTATTTGACGCCTTTTTATGCATTTTTGGCATATTGGCGCTTTTTTGTGATGATGTCATGCTGATGTTATCATGGGCCCGAGTACGGACGGGTGACGTGGCAGCTGACGTGGGTGCCCAGGTGGCAGCGACACGGCGACAGGGTGGACAGGGTGACATGGCGGCCGGGCGCGACGTGGCGGCCTGGCGGCGACAAAGAGGGGTGACGTCACGCTGACGGGGGCGTGAAGTCAGCGCGGGGAGGAGGGCGGTAAGCGGTCTCCCCGGTAGGGTCCAAGGCGGTAAGTGGTTTGGAGGAGGGGGCAGCGAACAATGCGGGCGCCTGATGCGTGGCGGGGGTACGGCGGCAATACCGCCATCCCCCGGACGCAAAATGTCGGGCAAGTCTGCTGGGAGATCGACCGCCCATTATTGGATGGGCGGGGCGGAAGATCGGACGGCGGGTGGGAATTGCGAAGTGACAACGCATTAACATACCGGGGGCCTGCCCAAATAATTAATTAAACTTTAATAAATCGGGCGCGGGGTGGGTTTAGAACAGTAGGTTATGGGTTTTTCGGGTTAAAACACACATTTCATTAAATTTTTCTTATTTAAAACTATATAATAAAACAGGTTTAGGGCGGAGGAAAGGGGGACAAGGGTAAATGAGGGCGGGGAACTTGTTTTTTTTTACCTTTAACCATGGTTTTTTGCCCAAAACCCATAGTTTTTAGGATGAATGAGGGTTAATACTAACCCTTGAGGGGTTAACATTTCCCAAGGAGGGTATATAGCTATAATGCTAGGGGGATGGTATTTATAGATATTTTTGGGAGATTTTGAATAGATTGTAATAGAATTAGGGGAAGGGGGAAGTTAGGGAGCTAGATAGTATGTTAGTGATTAATATGGTTTGTGAGGTAAATGAAGGGGTAAAGCCAAGTTTTAATAAGTGAAACTTAACTTAGGATTTTGAGGATAAATGAAAATGAAAGAAAGGATTTTTTACACAAAAAATGTGGCTTCTTTTCATGTTTGAACTGCATGGTTTGACCAAGTAGTTTGTGATGCAATGAGGTGGAACTGGACACCTGAGCAGATCTCAAGGCCCTTGGGAGTGTTAGTAAAATGAAGTTTGCGGGAAACTGGGGAAGTTAGACATGCTTCCAATGCTTGTCCTCCATTATTTGCCTTTGAGGTCAATACCTTGAGTGGCATAATTTTTTGCACTTAATAGGCCAATTGGCGATGGCTCTCCATTTCTGCAACCTTGCACTACCTACCCATCCTAGTAATCCTAACATTTTTTCTTCATTAAAGTGGGTGCACTTGAATTAGCAGACCTTGATTTTCCTCTTTTTCTTTTGACTGCCCTCCTATCTAAAGTCTACCCTTATTTCTTCCAAGGCCCTAGATTGAGCAATTGGGCATCTTTATTTCTCTACCTAGCTAGTCATCTGCCAAGCTTGAGCTGTTTGGTCAGGGAACATTCTCTATTCTGCAGCAAGCAATTTAACCATGGCATGGTCCAGTTTAGATTGTTGGGTCATCCATCGAGTGTGATTAGCAGCAGTATTTGCATAACATGGCACTGCCAAATAAGCTAGTAGTGGCATTTTGACTGGCCACTTTTTTGGTCTTTAGTTTGGGGTTCATTTTCACTTTTCTCTTGACCACTTGATTTTCTTGCCTTTTGATTATTCTTTTAAGGCATACCCTCTTTTCATTTTTTAATTTTTTGTAGCATGTATACAAAATATGGAAACTTTGCAGCTTGCAATGATGAACATATTTGGTCCTTCCGCTGTCAATCATGAAAGATGAAACCTATTGGTATAGGAACCTAACACCACCAACCAAGGATTTCCCCTTGGGGGAAATCCTAGTCCTTTCTCCCTCTTGGGGAGATGTTGGTGCACCTCATATGGCCACATTGTCCCTCCCACGACTAACAATTGGTTTTCCCATATGGCTCTTCTCGACCTCTGTCATTCATACCGCCGTGGTTCCTGAACAATCAAATTAGCAACTAGATGATACTAGAGTTACCCCCCAACCTTCTGCTTTGCTTGTTTCTTCCTCCCCTCCTTCCTCCTCGCTTGGAAGAGCTGGTGAAGCTAAAGACGAAGTAACTAAGAAGAAGAAGAAAGGGAAGAAGGAGCCAAAGGCGAAAAGGGGCAACCGTGCATCATCTAGCGAAAATCCGCACACTGCACCATCCAAACCGAAATCTCCATGTGTCATTTGCAAAGGGGACCACTATCATCGAGATTGTCCTTGCATCCCTCAGATCTTAAGGGATTGGTCTCCTCATTTGCATAATCCGGTGTCATCAACCTCTGACAATCATGTTGAGAGTACACCGTCAACTAGCGAAAATGAAGTCAATGGACAGAAATGAAAATGTAAATTTCCTTGTAGACTGTGCGAAGGGCAATCATGTTGTCCACTGTTGTCCCTTCCTGGATGAAGCTAAAAGAGTCTTGGATAGCCGTCCTACTTCACCACTACAGCTTCCTCCTAGGTACAAGAAACTCTTGCCAAGTCCATCGCTAGTTGAAAATCCAACTAACACGCCCTTGTGGTCGGTCGAAGCATCTATCATTGAAGATAAACCATATGAGTCCACACCAGACGAAAGTCAAAATTTCGAGGCGGCAGTCAACCCGGTCTTGCCTCTGGAAGGTCCGTCTTCAGATGATACAGTCACCGAAGAGAATGAGAACGACACCGTTCAAATTCTTTTCGTAAACACAGACTCCAATGAACATGGGGGAAATCTACCCGTTCCTTTACCGCAGGAATGAAGTTCGTCAGGGTCATATCCGGCCATTTATTCAGTCCCACCTCTGAGCAACCTAGTCGTTTCCTTCGATTGGAATCTACTAGGCAGACCTCGTTTATCGTCTAATGTACCATTCTGAATCATTGTACAAGCTTACAAAATGGTCATGGTTGGTACCATCATAGATGAAGGGGCTTCTGTGAGTATCCTTTCCTCAACTGCTTGGAAAGCGCTTGGTTCGCCATCGCTTCTGCCTGAGATGTGAAATCTAACAGGCTTCAATAAAGGAACCAGTTGACCATTAGGGATCCTTCCGAGTTTTCCTATAACTTTGAGAGGGAAAACCGTATATCTAAATGTAATGGTAGTCCAAGGACCCTTTGATTATAATCTACTCCTTGGGCGCGACTATATTTATACCATAGGAGCCATCTTCTCCTCACTCTTTCGAGTAATGTGTTTCCCGCATGAAGGCCGAATGGTCCAGCTCGTAGACCAGCTTTCATTCCCCAACTCACACATAGCTAATAGTCAAATTCCATCCCTAACTGGTCTTTTCATGCAAGGAATGTCTCATCAATCTCTAGTCCATCCACCTGAAGAACGCGAGTAATTCAGTGGACATGACTGAAACCCGGGGGGCATGCACCCTCGTCTGCTTCGGCGGGAAAACTTCAGGTATAGGGTAAGCTTCTGTGTAGGAATATGACTGGTCTGACATGCCCATTCATTTTGGAAAATGGGGTTGGACTGGAATAGGATAACTCCGTTAGAAGGTAGGCCTTTCCTGATAGAACAAATGTTTTGTCGCAAATTGAAGGGTAACCTGGAAAAGATAGGCCTTTCCTAGCAGAACAAATGTTTTGACTGCAAATTGAAGGGTAACCTGGAAACTCTACTTCGCTATACCTAGGGGCATGCAAACCTTTTTTGCGCACAAGTGAAAAGTGACCAACGTAACGCTAACTCTATAGTTCCGCTAACTTCAACTGCTTAAGTTAGGTGAGTGGTCAAAGGGACCATTTGCCTTCGCAGGAGCCGTATGGCGCCAGCAAAGTAAAGGAAAAAGTTTTCCTACCTAACCTCAGTAGTTAACAAACCCCTAGGATAGTAGTAGGTCGCTCCTAGCTTGCATGCGAGAAGCAGCGGAGCAAAGTTTCGAATGGTGCAAGCTCCTTAAAAATTGAACCTATCGGTGAGACATCCTTATTATACGACTGGCACGAGCAGTTTTTATGTGAAGTTCAAGCTCATTAAAAATTAAACCGAATCAATGAGTAAATGTTTCCCCGGAGTTTAAGCTCATTAAAAAATGAACCAAACTCCGGTAAATAACCATTGAGAATGCATTATCATCAGCTTTTGAGCCTTGGTTGTGTTCCTGCCATCACCTCCACTCTGTTTTAGTCGACCATGTGCCTCCATTTGATTGTTTACCCTTTTGAGGAACAACTGCGAAGAGTGATTCAGTTAGCCATCCTCGTGACACTACCATGATTGGAAAATTCCAAACCTTACCTAGAATTAGCTACTACCCTAATATATCACTCGTTCCTCAAAGACGAGTCTCCTTTAAGCTCTTTTCACCTTACTCATAAAATATCAAAAGATTGTCGAGCAGTTGGCCTCTCCAGCTCGTTAAAGCTACCAGGAGTGCTATCCCTCCTCTAGATTTTAATCTTTTTGGACCTGAGGGATTATTAAACAAAAAAATCAAGCGCTTTTCTTGTTCGGCTCATTAAAACTATCGAAAATTCATCCCTTTCGTATTATTTTATACTTTTTCGGACTTAAGGGATTATATGACGAAAAAGGATTACCGGATTTTTCTTTCTGTCCCTTTTCAGACTCTCTAAAGATGAAAAAGGACTGAGTTGTCTTTTTCGTTAAACTCGTTAAAACCAATAGCGACAAACTTTTCCATGCAGACAAGAACGATTTTCACAGTTGCTAAGCTCGTTAAAACATAGCGACGGGTTTGCCCGAAGGGAAAATTAGAGAACAAGCATATGTTATCCTCCTCAAGCTTGACAAAAATAAAGAGGTACTGGTCAGCAATGACTGGGGAAAAATTGGGAAGAAAACTTGAAGAAACTGTATTGGTAGCGAGTCGCTCTTGAACTTGACACTTTCACTCCATCACCATGATTGAGTCGGGTTGGGTTATTCAGTTCACCGGTCATATTACCATTGGTCCACCGTACCATCCATATTTGGGGTTAACACTACCAATCCATTTCAGTGTCGCCGATATGTTGAAGAGAAGTCGATCAGAGAATTCACCAACCCATCTTTTGTCTCATTCGCTACAATACATTCACGCTCCATCCTTTCATGACCGCCACCCTGAACCCTGTATCGTCAGATCGTTTTCACCTCCAAAATCATTTGCTCTGTTCTGTGTCATAGATTTGGGATTCATTAAGGCCCTCCTACGATGGGTTACTTCTTGTCAACGACAGCTCAATATCCAAGAAGTCAACCTATGAACAACCCTTTCAGTACTTTGAAGCTTGCATACCTCAATGGCAAGTTTCTCACTTCTGGCGACAGGTTTTCCTCAATGGCCTTCGACCGAAAGATTTTGCATGGTGTTCGACGCCAAGTCCCTTTTTCACACCACGCGAATTGTACTGTAGTACCTTGAGGGTCATCATTATTATCGGTGATTCCTCTCGCGCCTGTTAATAGCTTACATCATTGGCTGGTAATCAGGCGATGTCTTTCCATGTTCAACTCTAGAAAATTTTTCACATGGATCGACTTGTACTTCGAACAAAGATTGGACGAGTTTGAAGACCCCGGATCTAGTTTCATCCATCCAGGCTGTGATATATTCAGGAAAATAAAGGCATCAAATGTACATCATTGTTGCACAGATGATCATCCAAATCAAAGGATGATGGCCCTACCAGAATCATTAGTATGCCACACAGATGGTTGTCTGTCCTATGTACATGAAAATGAATTTATAAAGTTGAGCCTAGGAATGCCTGCCTCAACTAGATCATGAAAATGTTATGAAGATAATGTATTGTATTGCATCTTATTACAGGTCACCTTCCAGTTTGAAAGAACCTCGGATCCTCATGATAAAGCATTTCACCCGACATCAAAGATCTATGACCTCATGCTTTAGGGGGCAACTGTTATAGACATATTTGGGCACTACAACACCAATCACATATGTCCATAAACCAAG
>APFE031275618.1:0-10601 GCA_000404065.3 Pinus taeda | reverse complement strand
AATTGTTACATCTATGCTCTGGGAAAGCTCCTCTTAAAGGAGAAGCACGAGATCGTGTCCGAACTAGTGTGGGAATCAATCCTTCCTCATTGGGAATGACACCATATATTCATGTATTGCAAATGGTAAACCTCAAATTAACCATTGTCGAGGAGCCTGGGGTCACTTGTAGGTAAACCTCGGATTATGTCGAGGAGCCTTCAAGGGGATTGAGCTTGCTACTCTGCCCTTGCGTTCGTATCGGATCGTAGACTGTTCCCCTAGGTATATTTGTTTCTGTTGGTAACCTTAGTGACCATATTCTCTAGGATTCTTCCTAAGGTGACGGTGGCGGGAAGATCCCACTGTACCTGGAGCAGACGTCGGCTAGACTCACTTGGATTTTCTGGGGGGTTCTCTTCACTCGAGATAGTTAAGTGGAGAAACTTGTGCCAGTCTATTCATTAAGCAGGTTTCCAGGGTAACTGTTCCAACCACTATTTCTGTATCGAACTTTGCGACGTTGGATTTCATCACTAACTAGTGTTTTCGGTCCGGAAAGTTACTGTTTGTGTGTGTTTGATCTCCTAGATTCTTTAGGCGTGTGATTCAATTTGTTTGGTTCTTTAGAGACTTTAGGTGGTTTTCATTGAGATTTTACTTTGTTTGCGTGTGAAGTAGTTTAAAGTCTTTAACTGTGGCTGAATTACCGAGGCATTCCCGTAGACTTCGGGGCCAATCCCCTGAGTTTGTTAACGTGGCTGAGTTACTGAGGACATCCCATAGACTTCGGGGTCAACCTCCTGAAGACATACCAAGCCAACTTGAAGGCTTGAAAGTCCTCATATCTCCTAGTAGTGGTAGAAGTGGGTCACCTGAAGAAGGAGAACCTTCTTTGGTAGTATATTCTGATTCTCAACCGTTAGTACTTTCAGAAGTTACTGGTAGTATTGCATCTACTAGTGATATAGGTGAAGAACCTGAAGTATCTGAACCCGAATCTGAAGTTGCTGCTACTCCCGTATCAGAGTTTGTTTCTCCAACTCCTAGTGGTCCTAGTTCTCCTATGGTAGAAACCGTAATTACCCAAGATCTTCTTGCTGGACTCATAGCAATTTAAGAGCTTGCTATTTCGGACATCGAAGAAAGCTTTCCTTTTCTAGAAAATCGACCTATCTTAGAACTTAGGGAGCGTGAATTGATTTTTTACTGTCCACCTAGGAGCACTTCTTAGTACCATTCACTGACCAATCTTTTGGAAAATCCGGGACTAAGTTTTTCACTACCTCACATTTTTTATCACCCCGCACCTAGACATCATTATCCTGCATTGAATATGTCTAGTCCGTCATCCATGTATTCTCAATCTCCGGAAGCCTATTTGTACGGCGGTCCTTCTGTTCCCGCTAGGTATCAGTCCATCTCTGGTACTTTTTCGGGAGCATCTCCTCAACCTATCGAACAGAAGTTGTTAACTGGAAGTAGTGGTACTAAACCGTTGAGTGTAGAAGATATTATAATGATGTCAGGTTCTCAACCTCAAGGTGGTCAGTTACTGCCTGGGGGGCAACCTCAAGGTACTCAATATGTGCCTGGGGGGCAACCTCAAGGTACCCAGTATATGCCTGGGGGGAACCTCAAGGTACTTAGTTTTCTCCCGGGGAACAACCTCAAGGACAGTACATACCTACATGACAGTACGTTCCTCAAGGTCAACCCTAGACTTAATATGTACCCCAAGGTCAACCTCAGTATCAGTATGTACCCCAAGGTCAACCTCAGTATCAATATGCACCCCAAAATCAACCTCAATATCAATATATACCTCAAGGTCAACCCCAGTATCAGTACGTGCCTCAAGGTTATCAACCCCAAGGTTAGTATCCATCTCAAGGTTACCAACCGCCTTCTGGTCAATCATATTATCAACCCTACCCTCAACCCGGTTATGATCCTCAATATCCTCAACCTGTTATGGGTCCATACCCTGGAACGAATTTAGTGTCGGATCCATCTTAATCCCAGCAGGTCTTGCAACCGAATGTGCAGCCGTCACCTCAACCTAGACAACCCTTGGTTGCTGGTCCATCTCAGCAACCCGTCTAGTCTATTGTTCAAACTTCTGCACCTTCTGTAGTTTCTCAGTCTGGACCTAGTATGCCTCGTACTCCGTCTCAAACGTCTGCTGCAACTACTACAACATCTACTCCATCTACCCCACCTTCTTCTGGAGTATCAGCAGCTCCGATTTCTACTATTCCAGTATCTACTCCTCAGACATCTTTACCTCAGTCTGGATCTATGGTCCAGATGTCAGTTCAGATGCCTGTAGGAAGTACGGTTGTTACTTCTCAACCTCAATTTAATCAACCTCCATACCAAGGATAATATCAATACGGTCCTGCTGCACAGCAACCAACCTATTAGTATCAACCGTACCATGGGTATACATATCAACAACTTCAGCAACCCCAGTATGGTCCGGTTAATCCTGGTTCCCCAGGAGGTCAAAATATCCCGAATGTGATTCCTGTTCCTAGTTATCCTGGATATCCTCCTCCTGGGGCTAGTCTGCAGACCCCGAGTTTTAGGGACCCTAATCATCAGTTACCATTTATGGAAAATTTGGACTTGCCTAACTTGACGCGCCTTACGAACGATCCAATTAACTATCTTCCGTATTGGCCACCAATGTCGCATAAGTTGCCCAGTGATATTCCTAAATTTGAAGGTAAACCAGGAGAGGACCCATCGAACCATGTGATGACTTATCATCTCTGGTGTGCGTCTAACTCCATTTCAGATGATTGTACTCGTTTACGTCTTTTTCAACGCACTCTAATTGGTCTTGCGGCCAAATGGTATATCGAATTACCGCGAGCCACTTTTTATGATTTTAGTCAGTTAGCTACCTCGTTTTTAACTCATTTTCAGTTGCCAATCAGATATGACAATGGCACGATGCTATTAACTTTGTTAAAGCAGTCGACGTCCACTTACATCTCAGATCATATCCATGAATGGAGACGTCGACGGCGTTTGGTGAAGGTTTATATCCTGGATCAGATCTTAGCTGAATGGTTTGTAAAATCCTTATTGCCCAAGATCACTAAAGATGTAGCTAAAGCCAGAGTCATTACTGAAGAGTAAGTCATTGCTCAAGCGCAGTACCTTGACTTAGTTTACACTCAGTCAGGTACGTTACACGAGAAGATCCCCAACCTACCTAATCAAAGTCAAATCGCTACTGCTCCTTCAGGGTCTCATGCCGTTGATGGTATGATTGGCACGGTAAATACCAAAAGTAAGAAGAAGTCTTATAAGAATTCTTCTCCTATAATAACCTTGCCAGATTCCCCGACAGGAGAGTCTTCCGAAGAACTTTCCGCCAATATTCACGTTGTAGAGTCATCTATAGGTAAATCAAAAACAAGTGGTAAGAAGAAAGGGAAGAAGAAGAATAAAGAGAAAAATTCAAAAGAGAAACCCGAAAAAACAGAACCCACTGATGAAAAACGCAAACCTCGTTATCCGTGTCTCATCTGCGATGAAGACCACTATACGAGAGACTGCCCTCATCGGGCGGAAGTTGCAAAAATTGTCGAAGGTTCCCAAACTCCTGCTGTCTTGAAGGATCCTTTTCCAGCTCAAGATAGTAAGATGATAGGTTCATCCTCCAGTGCCAATGAAGAACCCATATTGATAATGTCTCATGCAAGGATTGCGACTCGATCGCAAGATTATGGCAGTAAAAGTCCTGTTGATGGTAAAGAAGCAGAATCTTCTCATTCAAATCCATCAACCTCAGCTCCCGGTTCTGATCCACTACAGATCGAGAAACCTAACCCGGAATTAGTAATCAAACCGCCCATAAAGGGTGTACTTCGAAAGTCTGCTTTCAATCCACATGCGAGAGCGACTCAGAACTACAACATTGTTGAGGATTTAGCTGTTTCACCATCAACAATGTCGGCTTTGGAAGTGTTGTAATCATGTCCAGCACAGCACAAATTACTTTTGTCGGCTATAGGAGCTGTTGAAACTCAGGACCCGAACCTTATAGTCTTCGATCTAAAAAATAGTGCACCGTGTCTACCTCATCAAATGCCTATCCAGATTCCAGTGATAGTCAAAAACATACGTGTTCATAGGACTGTGATTGACGAGGGAGCTTCCACGTGCATTATGTCGATACAGTGTTGGAGATTGCTTGGTTCTCCTTCACTAAATCAGTCCCCGACGATTCTTAAGCGCCTTTGATGGCGTGGGTTTCTCCTTTCGGCATTTTACAGGATCTACCTATAGGGGTTGAAGGAAAAACCGTTAATCTAGATGTGGAGGTGGTTGATGCCCCTCTAGATTACAACCTTCTCTTGGGTCGTAGTTGGTCTTACGCTATGACAACTGTCGTCTCATCGGTCTTTCGTCTTATAAAGTTCCCTCACAATGGAAATATCATAACTATAGACCAGTTGTCATACTTTTCATTCGACCCAGCCTCTACTGAGAGCATTCATCATGTTGGCAAAGCGACGATCCCTTATAAGGATGTTGGTGTAGGGTTAGTTAAAGATTTCGGTTTACTGGGCACTTTTCCTTTCCCTCCTATCAATGCATCGTCTTCTACTGCAACCATTCATATGATTTCATCAGGAACCATTTTTAATGATGATCCTTGGATCATACCTTCTGAAACTAAGATAGACTCATTTGGTACTCTTATGCCTTTGAGTCCGTATGAATTTGCATATCAGACCATGCAGTCGTTTTCCGACCCAACATCAACCCAAATCGACTTAATGAACGAAGTCCATGAAGAGTCTTTTTCAACATCAAACTCAGAATTAAGAACGTTTTCCGAACTTGTTCAATCCAATGAGCAAATGCGTGAAATCCTATGTGTCGATGAGTTACCATGGGAAGATCTACATCACAGATCTTCATTTTTACCCGAGAGCAATCGTTTTGAAAATGATTTTTCATCAATCTTTACAACTGAATATGTTAAGGACGCTCAGAATCCAATGAAACATCTTGATTCCAAGTTAAATTTGGGAAATATTTCTAGAACTATTCCCCTTGACATCTCAGTTAAGCCCAGAATTGTTGAAAATGTTCATATAGGTGCCTCTTGTACGAACAATGAAATTAAAACATACAAGGCCCTATTTCAAGAATTCTGCGACGTGTTTGCCTGGTCCTATGAGGAAATGCCAGGAATTGACACAGCAATTGTAGTTCATGAAATTAAAACCTACCCGGACGCTAAACTCGTTCGGCAACGTCTGCGTCATATTCACCCAAGAAAAGCTGCTGCAATTAAAGCAGAAGTTGAAAAATTATTGAAAGCAAGTTTCATTTATCCAATCCCATTAACAGATTGGGTATTGAATATTGTTCCCGTGAACAAAAAGCAAGGGACAATAAGAATATGTATCGACTATAGGGACATTAATCAAGCATGTCCAAAGGAAAATTACCCTACTCCCTATATCGATCAAATTATTGATGATTGTGTCGGCAGTGAAATTTTCTCCTTTATGGATGGCTTTTCTAGATACAATCAAATCAATATTCTACCTGCAGATCAACCAAAAATGACATTCATTTGTCCATGGGGGACATTTTCTTATTGTGAATTACCTTTTGGCCTGAAGAACGCCGGCGCAACTTTTCAACGGGCCATGTCTTACGCTTTTCATGATATAAAACACATTTTGCAACCCTATCTCGATGACTTGCCTGCTCATTCCTTACATCGAGCTGATCACCTCGTCCATTTACGAGCAATCTTCATGAGGTGTAGGCATTATCGAATTCAGTTGAATCCTCACAAGTGTGTGTTTTGCATTGAAACAGGCGATTACTGGGATTTGTAGCTTCAAAAGCCGGCGTTTGCGTCGATCCTTCGAAGGTCGAAGCTATCATCAAATTGCCTCCTCCTTCGAGTCTTCGCCAACTCCAAAGTTTGCAAGGGAAAGAAAAAATTTTACGTCGATTTATCCCTAACTACACCGAGATCACAAAGGGTTTTACCCGGTTGTTGAAACAAAATACTTCATTCTTTTTGGATGAGATAACTGACAAATCTTTCTATGCTTTAAAACATGCATTGACCCATGCACCACTGTTACATCCTCCCAACTACAACTAGTACTACTTCTTGTATCTCGCCGCTTCCTATTCCACCATTGGAATGGTGCTAGTTCAGGAAGATGAATTTAGTACGGAACATGTGATATATTACCTTAGTCGAACGTTAAATCCAACTGAGCTAAAATACTCACATGTGGAGAAATTGGCATTGGTAGTTATTCAAGCTGTCCAACGTTTTCGTCATTACATTTTATTACGCAAAACTACGGTCATTTCTGATTGCAACCCTATGATCTATATCTTGACCAAGTAGTTGCTGGGGGGAAATTACTCCAAATGGATTGTCATCTTGCAGGAGTTTGACTTAGAATTTGAAAAGTCCAAGTCAAAGAAATCTTTAGTTTTTGCGGAACTTATGTGTGACTTCCCGCGTGTTGATACAGAAACTGTGGCGGAGGAGCCCATTGCGGACGAATCCTTGTTTCTAATCAGCACTTTAGATCCGTGGTATGGAGATATCATCACTTATCTCCAAACCCAAACCTTTCGGCCAAATATTTCATGATCCGACCGTCAGAAAATTCGATTCCAATCCCAACAATTCAAAATTATTTGAGATACTCTTTATCGTCGTGGGGCGGACTCTATTTTCCAACGTTGTTTGACTGATGAGGAAGCTGAAAGGGTATTAAATGACTGTCACTCTGGAGTGTGTGGCGGTCATATGTCTAGGTATGCCACTGCCCAAAAGATATTGTGCGCTGGCTATTTCTGGCTGACTTTGTTTAAAGATTGTATTATTGCGGTCCGAAAATGCCACAATTGCCAAATTTTTTATCGAAAGATGCGCGCTCCACCTGCTCCTCTTCACCCTATGATTTTCGTTGGTCCTTTTGCCAAATGGGGTATTGATTTTATTACATGTAACCCTCACTCGGTCGGGGGGCATGCGTATATTATCCTTGCGGTAGAATATTTTACTAAGTGGGCCGAGGCGATGCCTACAGTTGAGGCAGACAGAAAAACAGTTGCCATTTTCGTATTCAATCATATAATTGCTAGGTTTGGTGTTCCACAAGCGATTATCACTGACCATGGGCGTCATTTTCGAAACGTTATGATGACAGAACTTACAAACTAGCTTGGCTTGCGTCACGACAGTTCAACTCCTTATTATCCACAAGCTAATGGCCTGGTTGAAGCCATCAAAAACGTTTTAGTCATCATGATCCGACGAATCATTGGGATTCATCGATCGAATTGGCATAACATGTTATTTTCAGCGTTGTGGGCGTACCGAACCTCAGTCAAAACATCAACAGGGTTCACTCCTTTCCAACTAGTTTATGGTTTGGAAGTTGTGTTACCTATTGAGTGCGAAATCTCGTCATTGTGAATGGCCATCGAGTTACTTCCAGCTACTTCCAAAGAGGAAAGACGTTTATTATACTTAGCTCAACTAGATGGGAATCGCCGCGATGTTGCATTAGTGATCGAATCTCATTCCAAACGTATTAAGGCTCAGTATGATCAAAATGTAACCCCTCGAAATTTTTCGGAAGGAGATCTAGTCCTTTTGTACGATCAAGCAAATGATAAATTAGGCGCTGGAAAATTCGTGCCTATGTGGCATGGTCCCTTTGTTGTCAAGTGAAAGCTAGCGAAAGGGACCTATGAAATGGTAGACTTTGACGGGGTCTCTTTAGGTAAACCCAGAAATGGTCTTTACTTGAAGAGATATTATGCTTAAAACGAGTATGGAGATTTTATTTTTTAGTTAGGTTAGTTTTTCTTCTAGCTGGTGTGTTTTAGATTAAAGTGTGCTTAGCTTAGAGATTGAGTTTTCCGTCGTTATTCCTGCTTATCTTGGTTTTATGTTTGATGTCGCAGATGTCGACGCCTCTCCAAACATATATTGGTTTTGTTGATGGCGCTTGTCGTAGTACACGGAATATTTCTTCCGCAGCTTGGGTTATCTATTCGCCCTCTGACGAGTTGGTATCTATGCATGGGGTAAGCCTCGGTCAAACAACGAACAACATTGCAGAGTATAGTGCAGTTGTTGAGTTATTATCTAAATCTATTTCATTTTGGATTCGGAGTATGATAATGAGGTTAGATTCTGAACTCGTTGTATTACATCTTAATAGAGTATACGCCATTAGAAATCCAGTTTTATTAAGATTATTTTTTAGAGTGCGTCTCTTGGAACGTGAATTTGACTATATTGAATATCAGCATATTCCAAGATCTTTAAATACATTAGAAGATGCAATTGCTTCTCAAATGTTAAGTAGACATGTGCAATAATCATACAAGTAAATTTAAAAACATTCCATGACATGTTTAACAAGACAAGCTAGTAATAACGATATCATATATATAGGAGTGTGTCAAAAAATACATCGTCGTCGATCATAGGTTGGAAAACACCTTATGATTGGTAAAAATGATAGGTACAAAAAGAAAAATTTCATGTGTGACTACAATAAGCAATCATCCCATCACTGGTGATGATCTCGATACGAAACCACTGCACGGACCACCTTACAAAGGAACCTCCTAAAAGGTCCGGGGACTCCAATCACATAGCGCTGAAGCCAACGAGGGATGTCGTCTATGCTAGTCTCCGGAATGTCCCCTGGCAAGTGCTCTAGGTGACTCTCCAACTCGGCCAAGGTCTCTGCTGATTCGTCCTGTGGGGCTGGAGCTGGTGCAACTAGTTGCTTTCTCTCAAAGGCCGGAGAGCGGCTGGTCACTGTGGACCCACATCTGCATTTTAAAATTATTACTATCAGTTTTTGAGACGATATAAAAATATAAAAAAATTTAACATTAGGAAATTGTTGAAAGTGATTACCTGAGTCATCCCACTGCTCTCCTGGAGGAAGAGCCATGTCTGGGTCTCCACGAAAATCTATCCCAGAATAAGGAAAGTCCTGGATCGAAAAAACCTAGTGATCCAACCATTGGAAAAACTCAGGTTTGAATCGGACAACCTCGGTCCCCTCGTCAGGATGACAGGCCATGACTGCGACCCATCGCATCAATCTAGGCTCTTAGAGATGCCCAACTCCAACTGTAAGGTGCTGCGGGATGAGCATAGGAATCCTCTCCAGGCCAAAGCTCACGGCTAAAGCTCCATAACCAAAAGTCTTCAGTCGTCCATTCTTGGCCCTGGTCAATTGGCCCTTCACATTGGCCAACACAGCATCGCACCAGTTGAAGACGGTGCCCTGAAAGCAATCGACTGCCATACGCATCTGGGATCCGATGGCAACATGTAATGCGGCAACTCCGCAAAGTCTAGTAACAGTGAATGCAATCACCTTGAGCTTAGGTAAGGATATGGTCTTTATGTCTATCCCTTTGTCTCTAGTCTGGCGGTCGCAATACTCTAATCGAAGGCTATCGACGGACTGGCCACCCGCCCTAGCCCCGAACAGGGTCAAGTCAATGCCTCTCTTAGGCAAAACAGTCAAAAAGTATATATCCGCCGGCTTATTCTCAAGCTGGTGGCCGCCAATGAAGAAACACTGCTCCTGGATGCTCCATCTATCAACCATCCACTGTAAGAAATCCACCTGAGCCCTCATGCCAGGAATGGCCCAGTATTTGTACAGTCCGCATGCCCTCAAAGCATCAAGCGAATGTTGATGATTCCATGCGGCAGCATCCACATCCTCGTGCTCTCGTTTGCGCCAATCTAGCATGGTGTACTACCTACATCAAGCCAAAAGATCAATTAGGATGCTAGAATATTTTTTCTTTGGTCTATTTTTGAGAATTTTTGGGTTAAAAACCCTCGCGGCGGGGCCCGTACCCTTCCTGTTGGACACAGTGCGTGGGACCGCACATTGTCCACATGGAAGGTGCGGACCCTGAGCTTTTTCCCAATGGAGAAAAAGTTGGGGTCCGCAGGTTCACAGTGGTGAGCCTGCGTACCCCGAGCGTGGGTTTTTCGCCCAAAAACCCTCCTAAAAAATGAAATAAAAGACCAAATCAAAAAATGAAACGGTTAAAAAACAAGAGAAGGATGATGTGGATTACCTGGTGAAGACAGTGTCCGATTCTGTCGGTTGGATTTTCTGCAAACCTCTCGGGAAGTTTTCAGAGCAAAAGCACTATTTCCTCACCCAAATCACAAATGGTAAAAATGAATGGTAAAACCCCCTTTTTATAAGTTTTTTGAGTAAATAAATGCAAATTTGTTTGTGTTTCACTTTAAAAAGGTATTATTACGACATTTTTATCTCTTTCAATCAGGTATGAGTAATGTTTGTGTTTTTGTGCAAGATAACAGGATTATTCAGGCGAAATCTATCATTTTCAACCAGAGTCACCTTTTAAGCCCTTTTCTGACTCCTAAAACATGAAAAGATTGCCGAGTTTTTCTTTTGAACTCGTTAAAACGGAATTAAAAGACGATCGATTTACAGCTCTTTTCCGACCGTAAAAACATAAAAAGATCGCCGGATTTTTGTCGTTTCAAATTCGATATTGGTTATAAAACGATGTGTCCTTGG
>APFE031275614.1:0-26876 GCA_000404065.3 Pinus taeda | reverse complement strand
TTGCTGATCACCCAGCCAAAGGAGGATTTGACGTCAGAACTTGGTTGTATTCTCCTTTGTTTATCAATAATAATAGACGACTATCATTATGGTTCCACTCTTATTGTCTTTATAATGATGTTTGAGTTATATCCTTTCTGACTGATATATAGTTCCATTTCTTGGATTTTATGCTTGTATTTGTGTTTTCTTTGCATGTGCAGGTGTCCGTTCACGAGGATCGTGGGGATTTTGACCAGCTAGAGCGAAAGAACGGGAGCGACGACTCTTCTACATATACTAGTGTTGGATTCGAGGTAGGCCCTCATCATCGATATTTACTTTGCAATTAGGAACCTGCGTGTTAGCATTGTTTGATTGTTTCTAGACCCCATTTAGGCTAGTGGGATCGCCTCTGTCCACAGAGGGGATTTACATACACAACAAGGGGCTCTGCGCCAAGGTCGCTGCAGTAGTAGAGTGACTCGAGATGAGTCACAATGATTGTGTTGTGGACCTATTGGGCATGGAATCCCCCCAAAACATGTTTTGGGGCTCAAATCCCAAGTTTTGGTCAAAGGTTTTGTAAGACTCCACGATTGCAGGTGCGAAGCACGAAGTATAGGTTAAGTCATAGGGTTGTCCACCCTAAAGTATTGTAATGTAATGTAAAGTCATGTCGGCCTACCCATGGTCCACAGACCATGGGATTGTATAAATAGAGTGAAGCTCTAAGTTGTAAAGATAACAAAGTAGAGGAGAGAATACGAATGGTTCGAGCATAGAATAGGAGTCTAAGTGTATTGGGTCATAATAGTAGGAAGAGGCTCTGTAGTTGAGTGTGCAGAGGCCTAGTAGAGTCTGCAGCTGAGAGCGCAGACCCCTACAGCTGAGTGTGCAAGGCAGTGTCAAGTTCTTAATCTTGAATGAAGAATAATAAAGAGAAGTTGATTCATTATTTTGTGTATCTGGTTATGCATTTCCATCTTTACATTTATAATATTTTATTTATCTCACATACTGATATGATTGTTGAATATGTTGTAATAATCATTATTCTTACACACAGAAGCTAAGTAATCAGGTAATAACAGATTGAATAAGTACGGAACTTGTGTATTATACGTGTTGCGCCCTGAGTAGGGCCGTGCGAAAGCAACATCACAGGTTGTGAAGGAATAGCAAGCGTGCGTAGCGACATGCGCACAGGGTCAAACCGCGGACCTCCAGAAGCTCATTAAACATCCTCAAGGTGCGGAAACCTAGTTCTAGCACCCTCCCATACTACTTCGGGTGAGACCTCAGTCCGCACTCCGTAGACTGTTGCCGAAAGGGCCAGTAGTATCGGGATTTGCTTAGCTAAATCACCTCTAAACCTGGGTCAGGCCCATACAAGCCAACAATCATCCATTTACACCAATGGACCCAACAAATCCAATCGACTGTCATATTATACACTTCAGTTTCCCTTATACATGCATCAAGATTCATTCGGGTATTACATTACTTGTTTAGTTTCACACAAATCAACCTGAGCTCCATTAAAGATCCCCAAAACATAAAAGACAAGAACAAGATGAAAAACAATAAAAAATACAATACCACAAACAAAATGGCATGGCCATGCAGTAGACATAAAAAGACTAAAAATCAAGCGCAAATAAATAACAAAGCACCGAAAGCACAAAACTATAAAAAAACACCATGAATCAACCCCATGGGTTCCCAATGCTTTCCAGGGAAAGATTAACCCAATACTTCTTCAATATTTCATGGCATTTTTTTTGCCATACACTCCCTGCATCATACTACAATAAACACATAACTATCAGTGCAGAAATAGATATACAATATACAAGTTACCTTACCTTGTTGTGTCAAGTACACTGCCTTGTAACTGAACATGTACATATATTAGCTCTCAAGGGACTCCATTTCCTTGCTGAAGCCATCTATAACTGGAAACCAACTATTATACCTATAAAATACATGTTCATCAATATTTTACATATCCACATAGTGTCAGACAAAATCAGGGTTAAGAAGACTTCATGTATTCATGCAAGCACTCATTCATTTGAAACTACTGTTTCCAAACAACGCCAAGGGAATTCTTACCCAATTCCTTCCTTTTACCTTTTTCCTTGCTGTAATTGAGTCTTATTAATTGTTATCACATCTCCTAAATATTAGCTATATAGACAAATCAACTGTTACCTTTTCATGCCACATGTTCCAAAGGTTAAGACACCATGTATATTAATTTGAAATCAACCTTTATTAAGACTAACATTAACCATTAAGCATAGTACGAAAACTGGCACCCACTTACACTTAAATGCATATCAGCGGTCTCAGCGCATATTGTGTTAGTACAATCGTCTTAAAACAAGATAATTTGTTCATGCAATCTTATAGACACATACTCATATCATGCAATTAGTCAAACATTTAGACAACTTGTAAACATACCATCTTAGATAAACCAAATAGATGACATAATCACACTCATACCTCAATGTATCTCAAGGGAGGCTATCGTATCTACACAAGTTAGTCCAAATTAGTATGACACAATATCAAAAGTTGTAAGGTCCCACCTTACCAACCATCAATATTATCCTAAGGTTGACTCAAAATGTGATATCTTTTATTTTATTTTAAGTTTTTAAAACGTAAAAGTTAATGCAAGCTCATATATCAATATTCATTTTTTTATTTTTTTTATTGGTATTCTTTACACTACATACTAATTTCTACTAACTAACTAACCCATGGTCATTTTAATCTTCTCATCAAAGCTACAGGGTCATGACTCGTCAAGATCCAAAATTTACAACCATAATACTTGCTTCTCAAGCTTAAAATCACATTTAAACGATAGAATATTTAGTGGGATAAATAATATCATTCTTTACAAACCATAATTTCCAATAAGCTAATTGTTCATTCTATTGTAGAGTGACTAATTTGATTTTTTTTCCCTAAATAATATGCCTATGAATTCTTTGGTAAAACAAAGGAAAGAAAAACAAGAAGATTCAACTTCTAATGGAGTTGTTTCCAATGATTGTCAATTCATATGTGAGCTAACACTATAAAAATTCACTTACCCAATTGGACTTCTATGGATTTTTTATTCAATGGAATCATCATGCTTATTCATTGAGATATTTCCAAAAACACCTTGGTTGCAAATACTAAATTCACTTAGTCATATTTACAGACAATTCATAGATGTAATTAGCTACAACCATTGAAGAATTATGTCAAATAATTTGCAAGCATAAAATGTACTACCATTGAGGCATTTTGTCAAACATTTACAACCATAACTCTTAAGGTGATTTCACCACAATTAACTAACATGAATCTAAGATTACATAACTTCTTTTCATTATTAGTAATGCCAATAAATGAACCTAATATATAAGTAGAACTATCATCCATCTTACTTTATGCATATAAAACAATTTAGGCACATAAATGACTATAAACATTTAAGAAATTTTACAAATAGCTTGCAACGATGTAGCTACAACCATTGGAGAATTTTGAACAACAATTAGCAGTCACAAAACAAGCTGCTAACTATTAAATTATCAAACAAGCAGTCACAATTTATTTAAAATATTAATGTATTAACCATTGAGAGTTTAGAACAAGTATTCCAAGTTTATATAATAGATTGGCTTCATAATAGAGATTACCAGGTAAATCATAGCTAAAAGAAAAAAAATAACAAAACAAACCACTATGTAGCAACAACAAATCTACAAAATATACCAGATTAAAGAACCAGATTCTGAAACTCTGATTTTTGAAATCAAAGTTGAGGTGACATGATCATAAGATACATATACCCCCTGATGTTAAGATGAATCTACCCCCTGATGTTAAGATGAATCGAAACAAAAATGCCGAGAAACACAATTTTTTATAATTACAATCAAAAACTAATTCTTATTATCTCATTTATCACTTTTGTCAAACATATAATGTGCAAACTTATCTATAGCTGTAAAATAGAAGGAAAAACCAAATTTATGCTATTAATATGTTTTCATAAGACTCATGGCAACCTGAATGCTTCAACCATTAAGACATGATGTCAATCAACTTACAACAAAATTGTACAAAAAAAAAACTTACATAAAACAAACTACAATTATTGAAAAATTCCTTCAACGTTTAGTGTGCAACATTTGATATACTTCGAAGTTTCAGTCAACAAACAAATAAGAAAAAACCATGTAATGAACTACAAAAAAACACAATATAATGTTGTTAACATACCTGACAGTGAATTTATACAACTCAAAAAAAAATGGGAGTATGCTCCAGCTCCAATGAGAGTACGCTCCATCTCCAATAACCTTACTGACTCATTGTGAACCACCCGATTTTCCTCCCAACCATATCTAGGAAGAACTTCTCCCCCTAGAACCCCCGAGTTGCAAAAGCTCACAAGAAGTACCAAAAGACAACATCAGAGAGATTTGCAAGGAAAACTAGGGAAGAAAATTTTCGCTTCCTCTCAATACCACTCATGGCCAACCTCAATAGCTAGAGATCTTAGTATTTTAGTAAGAATTTCAGATTTATTTTGGAAGCAATTGGCTACTCTCCATATCTCTCCCTCTCACCATTTTCCTCAAGTCTCTTCCACTCTTGGCATCATAATCAACACACCCATGTGAGAATACATGAGACTCATATATAGGAGGAGAAACCAATTCTTGTCATAAAGAAGGATTAATGTGCATGCTTTGTCTTCCATTTAGAGGAGTTTAACTTATGCTATTAAGGAGATGTATGCATGCCTTAGTTAAGGAGAGTGTAACATATGCATTATAGAGAGAATAAGAGGAATATTTTATGACATATTTTTAATGAGTGAAAAGGAATATGCCATTCTTTGATGAGTACATAACATAGAGTGTAATGTATTATTTAAAAGAGAGAGAGAGTTATGTAGAGCCATGAGAGTCATGAAGGAGAGGTGTGAATTGATTGACGAGATGATGTTGACTTGTAATTCATTTTTAATAATAATATCATAGTCTCATAAAAGATAATAATAATATTAATAATATTGAGGATTCAGTCAAGAGTGAACTATTAGGATTTATTAATGATAAGTTAAGTGGTTTTTATTCAACTAAGCATGATTACCAATTTATGCAATGTGATTTAGTATTTTTGGAAAGTCATGCTTGAGATGTTGGACACAAATTTCTATTTTTAGAAAGTCCTTCTAGAATTGTGAGAATGAAATTTTATTTAAGGAAATTCATCCATGGGTTGTCGATTTTCAATATCCATGAGTGGTATTTTTCTTTTGGAGAATAGGGATTCCGCACCCCTATTTCATGCATCTCCATGCCTTAGTAGATTGAGGACTCTGCACCTTGATCTACTCCAAAGAACTAAGATTCCACAACTTGATATTTTTAAATATTCAGGACTCCATGCCCTAAATATACAAGACTTCTTGTCTTTATCTTTCTTGTATTTATGACTCCACGCCCTAATTTCCATGCCCTCTCATCTACTGTGCTTTGAAAGTGTGTGTTTCTCCTTATGGTACTGATTGTGAGCTTTTACCCATCTGATGGTTTGATTGTAAGGCCTTTCTCAAAGACCTGCACACATTACAATCTCATAGATCAAAGGAATCAAATGAATTTCATAATGAAATTAACTTAATCACATTTTACCGAGAATGGTGCATGACTTCCACAATCATTTTGGTTTTGAAGAAATGACTTCCACAGTCATTCATAATTGAATAGCCTTGTTGGAAAATGACAAGGTACCCTACCACATCCTGCTTAGTACAATATTATACATATATAGTCATACAAATCATGTATCATCTATAAATCATAATGAACCATCTATTCCACATAACGATGAGCATCCATGGGTCTATGTGTCTCAATCTTGGATCACCATCCATGTCATACACCTATTTCATAAGTTAGATGCAAAAAGAGAAACATATCTATAACATTTACATAACCAAAACCATCTAATACAGATAATCAAAGATACCACACATAAGAGGAAACCTAACTATATAAAACATTGTTCCATAGTCCAATGATCAAATAGAGAAATTGTTCTTTTAGCATGTCTGGGTGCATTTTGGGTTACCCACTTCCATAGTATCTGATCGAGACTACCGATTTGTTGGGAAGTTTTGGTCAATTCTGTGGGAATTAATGGACACTAGACTGAAGAAAAGCATAGCCTTTCATCCATAGATAGATGGCCAAACAGAGGTAGTCAATAGGACAGTGATCCAGTTGCTAAGGGGTTATTGCAGCAAGCATCCCAAGCTTTGGGATGAACACTTATGTTATGTGCAACATGCTTACAATTGTGCTGAACATTCTTCTACACAGATATCTCCTTTTGAGACCTATTTTGGTTTCATACCAAGGTCTCCCTTGGATTTTTTCTTTGAAAAAGACATGGTAGTTGCTAGACACAATAATCAAATCAGATCGGTAATCACAATCGGCGGAGACTATCGGCAGGATATCAGCGCTTTATATATATAAATTGCAACAGTGATTGGTGGAGTGAATCAGGACCGTCGATCAAGCACGCAGATCGACGACCCATATTGAATCGACAGATCGCTATTGGAGAATGCATTGGAGCACTTTATAATGGCCCTATGGTTATTGCAACGTGCGATTGCGATATATCACATCGTCACATCACATCGGAACTGTGGAGTGGAGTGGGGCCAATAACAATAATGGCAGTGATATTACAAACCCAATAATAATATAGGCAACATTACATATATTTTTAGGTCCGTTATGTGGGGTTTTATAGTGTTTTAATGCATTTTTGTAGTTTAAACATATTTTCCAAAATACAAAGGAATGGTTCCTCCCGATATGCGATAGCGACCTGTGGGTGGACCTGATAGTGGAATGAATCATATTTAAAGGACTTTGAAGTCCAGTATATTAGGTTTCTGCAGATTTTCTCTATTGAAATGTATTTTCACTGTAAAAATAGAGTGCAGCCGTTACAGGCATTTTAGAGGCCTGAGGCGCGCTACGAAATGGGTGGCCACCTCCTCTCCATGCATTAAGCAATGATTGTATAATGCGGGCAGAGGGATTCAAAGCATTCAGAGGCCAGGGAGACTAAGAGCCAAGGATATGAAATGAACAGGTAGTGGAATTAGCTTTAAAGCCCACGGATAGAGAGAAAACAGGGAAGCAGTATTGCAAGCAAAAGCAAGACAGAGTTAGCAGAGAGATTAAGAGTTGTGAGGGAGTCTGTGTACTCATAGAGAACTTGAGGGATTCAAGTGAAGCTCTTGTAATTGAATCTATTGTGTTGGAAGCTTAATTTGAGCTCACTATTGTAAAAACTCTGCTTGAGGACTTCATAGAGAGGCGACCACTGAAGGTTGGACCAGGAGATGTAGCCCAGGAGTATTGGGTGAACTTATGAAATCTGTCGTGTTTTTATGTGTTTTATCTATTATAGTATTTAACTTCTTCAAAGTCTATGTATTTTGCAATCTGATCGATCCATTGCACAAAATAACATAGGCACATCCATGCACATGATTCTGTAATGCCTTATTAATTATCTTAGATCTCATTATCAGATCACTAAATTAGTCGTTTATAATGATTATAAATGAAATGAAATGAAATTAATATAAATTACTAAATTAGTCGTTTATATAATGAATATGAAAATACCAAAAAAGATAAATGATTATTGCAAATGATAAATTTTTTATTAAAATGATGACTAAATTTTGCATATATACGACTATTAGTAGCAAATTTACAATGTCTTATAACACGACTAAAATTTAGTCATATTTCTTTGGTCATTAATTGGTTTAAGATGATGACTAAAATTTGCATATATATATGACTATTAGTAACTAATTTACAGTATCTTATAACACGACCAACATTTTGGTCATATTTCTTTGGTCATTAATTGGTTTTCTCAAGGATTCATATAGTAATATATTTTGTTGTATATTTGGTCACTAATTGCGACAATTAATGACTAAACCAATGAAAAATTAATGATCAAATTTATGACTAAATATACTACTAAATGGTAAAATTGAGGAAACCAATTAATGACTAAGCTAAAAATGACTAAAAGTTGGTCGCTTTATAAGACACTCTAAGTTAGCTACTATTGGTCACCGACTGAAAATTGGTCATTTATATGAAAATTTTAGTTGTTTTTTAGTAACTAATTAGTCATTTTGTACTAGTGGCAATGAATCTCGGCTGAGGGAGGTCACTAGGAGGACACCTATGCATGGTTTCTTGGAGTAGTGTAGGCTCAGGTCTCTACGCAATGCAGGGTTCTAGCAAGCGGGAAGGAGGCTTGATAACTGATCTTGCAAAGCGCGAAGTTCATGTAGGGCTTTGAGGCAATTTTTGCACAGTTCTATGAAGGAAGACAGGGTGCTCACCTCTGGGATTGCGTAGTAAAACTGACCCAGAGGAAAAATTCAATCACTATGTAGTTCTAGATAGCAAATCAATGCCAATGAGGGCTAATATTGCGCAATGTAGCTTAGTCGGGGTCCAGTGAAGTGGGGTTGTTCCATAGAGAGATTTTCAGGAAAATGGCTAAGTGTGAGAGGCAAGTGAACTTATGAGGACTTGACATTGTGATTACACACTGAACATACTTCAACAACATGACAACGCTAACCACCAGGATAACACAGCAAAGCATGACCCTCTGTGGGACTGTCTAGTGCTGAAAGAGACAAGTGTGACACTTAGGATAGACCCTTGAACAACCATGATGACACTTGTGCGAGAGAATTTGCAACTTTGTGTGTGAGTGCAATGAGTGTTCACATAACTGAGACAACCCAAACACACAAAGATAAACCTTTGAAATCACCAAAACAAGATCGCAAACATGAAAAAATATTCAACGTGCCAAAATACGAAAGTTGGTTAAGCAATCAAAAGGGTGAAAAGAATCTTAAGGAGCTCAAGGAATGAGCTCAAGTGTTTGAAACCATCAAAGGAAAAACCAAGGAAGACTCTAAAATTTGAGTACAAGCCAAAATTTTGGATGGTGTTGCAGCCACTACAACACTTGGTGACACACTAGTTGAATACCAACTTATATGTTTTGGTTCATTTTTTAGTGCAGGGCCTTGGTCCTTGGGGGAGTATTGATTCATCGTGTAGATTACTTGTCTTCCCCACTTACCCCATCGATAGACATGGTTTGTCTTGTACCAACTTAGTTGAACACAACATAAGATTCAGCGAGATCATAATGTTTCGAATTGGGAAGGGTAGTTTGGCTCGTGAACTTAAGGTTTTCTGAGTATATTTGTTCATCTTTGGTGTTTCTCTACTACCAGAAGGCCAAGAATAAAATCATTGCTCCACTGCCAACGAGCCTTGACAGTACCCCAGTGGAGCAGCCTACTTCAACTCTTTGCGTAGGAAGCCTTTATCTTCTTTTTCCTTTGTTATTTTTTAAAGAGAACTCTACATAGGCACTTATTTATTTTTGGGGTGGAAGAGGGATCCCGAATTATTGAGAGTAGGAGAAGTTTTTCCTTCAGAGAAGCATGTAAACACCTCTGATTCAAGTTTTCTCATTTAGATTTTCCCCTTGTCTGTTTATACTAGTTGGATAAGCTTGAACACACTAGAGAAGTAAACTGAGTGTAGGTCTGAGGTTTCCCAGACTGGACACAAGTTCATGGTTTGACCAAAACTCTCCTTACATACAGATCATATTTTCCATCAAGACTTCATTGGAAAAAAGTTACAACCAAACACAGAAAATCTAGAACACAGTGAGGCACAACACTTATTTACAAAATAAAAACAACAAGACAGTAAGGAAAACAAAACAACAAATAAAACAACATAATAAGCAATGAAAAGACTATGTACATGGTGCAGGGCACAACCCCAGATCATTTAAAGTAAGATTTTAAGTCTTGGCTATTGACAGGAAGAGTGTCAATCTTCTCGTCAAGTGATTGAAGATGATACATGTGTTGGCTAAGCTTCATGTGGGTTGTGAATGGACCAATCGATAGGGATTGAAACTTCATGTGCTTGACTTTTTCCTCATGGGGTTTGTCCTACTTTAAGAATAAGTCACCCACACTGAAGCTAGCACAACCTGTAGACTTTCTGTAAAACCATCTCTCAGATATGGTTCTAGTGGAGTGTAAAATTTTCTTTTCCTTTCATCCTTTCTTCCTGTAGCTTGTGTAGTGCGTCCATCCTACGCTGAACTAATAGACACAACTTGCCTTCGGATTCTTGGTACAACTAGAGAACAAGAACATAGATGTTCAGCAGGAGGATGTCTCCTTTTCCATATACAAGGAGGTAGGGGGAAGGATTCAGTGAAGGCTTAGGTGTGACTCAATCAGCCCATAGAGCATTCACCAGAGCGGAGTGCTAGTTTCACTATTTAGAGTAAATGTTCTTTTTGATGATGCAGATGAGGTTCTTTTTTGTAGAATCAACAAGACAATTTCCTTGTGGGTAGTAATTAATAGAATGATTCAATGCAATATCATTTTGCAACGCAAAATAAAAAATATTTAACGAAGAAAAGTACATTGCATTGTCAAAAACAAGTGATGTAGGAATGCCAAACCTGGAAATGATGTTTTAGTAGAATTGCTTCTGTCCACCACGTGAAGTAGTCTGTAGTAGTCATAATATAGTGGTGTTTCTTTGACGAATGTGGGAAAATTTCCCCAATGATATCCAAGCCCCACTGTTGGAATGGTTCTTCCACTGCAATAGGCTGGAGTAGGGCTACTAACCTTTGACTTTTGTTGGTGCATCTCTAACAGACTGGACCCTTGCAAGCATAGGCATGTGACTTCTTGAACAATGTAGGCCAGTAGAAACTAGCCCACATGACCTTATGCATTATTGCGTTACCCGCGAAGTATCCCCTTGATGGTCCTTCATGGAGATCATGTAACACCTTTTCTAAATCATGTGCCACTAGGCACCTGAGCAGTATACCATTGTGGTTCTTTCTGTAAAGCACTCCATGCACACACTGATAAGATAAAGCTTTGAGTCAGAGTGACCTCTTCTGTCACATAGAAATCAAAGGGCATGGTGCCATGCTCTAGGTACTGGCATACTTCATCATACCAAGATATTCTGTGTGAAGTGGGAGGGGTTCAGTCAACATTATACATCTCTATTTCTTGCTCCCAGCCTGTGAGCTCTTCTTCTTCCTCTTGCGCATGCACTGCTTCCGTTGCTAGTCTGCAAAGATCATGACCCTTGATGGTGTTAACTGGCTTGATGTACATATCATACTCTTATAGGCTTATCATCTAGTGTTCCCTCCTTTCACCCAGCTCTTCTATACAAGTAGTGCTCTAACTGCTAGGTGCGACACAAAGACAATGCAATGGTTCTTCAAGAGGTAGGGTATGAGATGCTTCATCACCTTGTACACCGCATATGCTTATTTTTCCATGACGGGATAGTTGAGTTCGGGTCCTTGAAGGCTTGCAATCATGAACAAGATGGGTCGTTTGTTGTTCAAGTCATCCTTCTAAGTGAGCACAATAGTGAGTGAAGTGTTGGAAGAAAAAGTATAGAGCGAGAAATCTTCGTTGAAGTTTGGGCTGTACAATGTGGGTGCTTACGCTATAGAATACTTGATATGGGTGAACGAATCATTTTCCTTCTTTCCCCAACTGTAGACTGCATCCTTCCTGATCATCTCTTGGATGGGTTTGACAATTTGCGCACAATAAGAGATGAAAATTCTGAGGAAGTTGATCTTCCTGAAGAAAGATTGCATAGCTTTCTTGTTCATGGGGTAAGGAATCTGCATGATGGTCCAAACTCTGTCCGGATCTACCTTGTTCCCTCTTTTAGCAATGATGTATCCAATCAAGTTACCCTCAGACACTGTGAAGTCACTCTTCTTGGGATTCAAGGATATCCCGTATTTTCGACATTGCTCGAAAATTTTCTTAAGATGGCGTAGGTGGAATGACCGTTGTCTAGAGAAGAATGTCACATTATGGAGGTGTTATCTCTCCATAATTTTTGGTATTGTGGAAAAAATTGCAAAGGTAACCACATAACCACTTTTAAGTCTAGAAGCTAGCCCTTCTAGACTCAGAGAGGGATCTCTCTATCAGATTTAGCTTTGTTTACTTGGTAGGGTTTTAGAGTAGTTGTGAAAGTTCAATGTTTGGTCTATGAATTGATTTGGTTGGAACAACAAGGGAAAATCCATTAGGAAATGGAGTCAAAGAGGCATGGGGTGATCAATTTGCAGAAGTATCAATCTTAAGTGAAACAGGGCAAGGTAGGCATACTACTAGATCCTTGTAGTTTATAAGATGGAGAAGGAAGAAGAGATTAGGATTCACTTTAAATATGGAGCAATTAAGAATTCTATATTTAAACTTCAAAAGAAAAAATTGATATTGTTTTAAGCCAGAACAAGGTGATTTTGAAACAAATCCTAAACTTAATTTTCTTTAAAATAATAAAGAAAATAAACACATGAAAAATAGAGAAAACTGATTACAGTAAGAAGCACTTCACCACATAGATATGACACAGGAATCCTGAAACATCTTTCTTATATTAATGCAATTGGCCTCTAAATCTCAGTGATCAGCTTTACAATAATGGTAGTATTTCTCAATACAATTCCCAACCATCTATTACTTCAAATGATGAAGTATTTATACCCATTCTTCACAAACTATCTTGATAAAATATATCAAGAATTTTTACAAATACCTAAAAACTTTTTTACAAAAATAGGACATTAAAAACTAATGAATCTATTTGGCACTATATTTGAGGATTACTGGTGATAAGGAACATCAATTTTAATTTTATAGAAACTCTTATTTGATGATGTGACATCCAAGTCACTAACTACCCATGCGATTTTTTCTCATGAAATTCTGAAAAATAGGGTCTAGTGATCCCTTTGAATATCTCAACCCATGATAGATGTGCAAAAAACAATAGATTTTTTTTGTAGATGAGGATGTTACCAAAAAAATGCTCTTTCCATTTTTTAAAATTCATTTCCATTTGTTTGGAAACCACATTTGAAAATAGTGACTTAAAACAAGAAATTTCTGGAAAATATACCTTCAAAGATTCATGCGAATCTCTAAAACCATAATAGCTATTAGAAATATGAAATAGGTTTTTTTAAATGGGTTTGTTATGGACAAAAACCTCTTTCGGTTCTGATAAATTCGTTCTAATTTGTTTGTCAACCATGCTCAAAATGATTGTGTTGTATAGGAAAAATCATAGTTTTAACTAACCATATTTTCAACTCGGTGCTAACTTTAATTTTCCATGTGCACTATTGATTTGGTGGGAATAGGATGAAATGGATATATGACATGGAAGCGGGAGGTGACTTGGAGGTGGGGGATAACGTGGAGGCACATGGTTGCTGGAAATAGTTGACGTGTGAGTGTGGAAGGAAAGCACATGAATGGAGCGGTAAGAAAGAGTGGAGTCGAGCGAGAGGAGGTACGTGGTAATAGGGGAGTGTATGTGATGCAGAGACATGGCAATTAGAATGAAATGGCAGGAGTTTATATTAATGGAAGATACGAGAGGTTTTTGGGGGGGTAGATGGTAAGGGGTATTGAGCAGGGGGGGTGCAAAGTGATGAGCCTGATCTATTAGGCTGAACCCAAGCCTGCAACATGCTATGTAACTAAAAACCAATTGATTATCTATTCTAATTCTCAAACTAAAACAATCCATTCTTAAAATTGAAATTCGAACTGTATACTAAAAAAAACTAAAAAACTTTGTTGCAAACTGAAACTGAAATACTGCAAATATGCTTAGAGTACTGAGGTTATCGGCACACACCTACTCACTCTAATCTGTTGAAATGACTTCAATATCAAGTAATAACAACTTTCCAATGCAACCAGTCAAGCAAATGGATACTTTCTTGAATTATGCTCATACTTCTCATCAGAGGGCATAAAAGATATGATATTGGCAACCCAATCTGCCACTGAAATTGTTGACCATAATTTAAAAACATAAGAACAACCATTTTCCTTGATGACCGTAATAGATTGGCTAGAGGATCTTGAAAAACATGGAAAGTTACATTTTGATGATCTGCAAAAGGATTGCTTTCTAAGGGAAAGGTAGTAATTTGTTCATCAATCTTACTACCTTCCTTTGAAACAACCAATTCATCCACAACAATAACATCCATAGGTTTTGGGTCACCCTGTTCTTCTTCACCAAAATCTTCATTCTCTGAAACTGGAGGCAAATTTTCAATTAAGGTAGCCACATCATGAATAACAAAAAGGTCTACAACCATAGGATCTAAAACAACCTGCTCTTTAGATTTTTCTGCGTTAAGTTTAAAGAAAAAAACTTGTTGCATATTATTGCTGAAAATAATGGATGGATCATGCTTTCTTGAGTTTCTATGCTAGACAACTCAAAATTCTGATTTTCAGAAATTTTCTCCTGGATTAAAAACTTATGAGAAGAAGGGAATGCAAGGGAACTAGAATGATCATTTGTATTTCTAAAAATTTGATAAGTTTGCTGCAAACTATCATCTGTAAGCTTTGTTTCTTCATTACAATTGGGTTGCTTGTTCTCTTTTTCTTTTGAAATGTATAGAGGTCGTGAAATGTCATTGACAAGTTCATGTGAAATTAAGTCATTGAAATGTAGATTTGCTTTATTTTTAATCATGGGAGAAATAATTACTTGCTAAAAATTTTCGTGAGTATCATAGAAACCAACTTCTTCAACTTCTTCATGGTTGAAAGGTCTCTCATGAATAGCCTCTATAATCTCATCATCTATAAATTGATCATCTTCATAGTAATCTACCAGGTATTGAATAAAACTTTCAAAATGATCACAATAGTTTTGAACCAACAACAAATATGGATAATCTTCTTTGTATTTCTCAAAAAATATAGTATGAAAATGCTTTAAAGAACATATACTTGTAGTTGGGAAATTTTCATACCAAGACCTGACATTTCTTTCTAAAGTAAGCATGAACATCTTCATAAGACAATCTTCACGCCATTCAACCTGAAGCATCTGGAAATGCATATGGAATTTGATAAGATGTAAAGCATTATTACATTTGTTATCTTTGAACTCTCGAAAATATGATTTCCAATCTATGCAAGGCATGCGATGTGGAAAGCTACGAATACTAGATTTTTCCACAGAAGCATGCCTATGTTCTATTCTTGAACTCATCTTGAAAACAATCAACAATAATTGATGAAATTACAGACCTTCACATAGTGGATTCACCATGAGTGTTCTACAATCTAGATTTTTTTTTACAATGGCACCACCATGAAAGCTTTGAGCTCTGGATTCTTGAACATGGAGTCCCCAGGTGAAAGATTCAACCTTTCTGTGTCTGACTGTTGTCCACCATCAACAGTCAAATCTAAGCTTAATAGTTTTTTCCGGGGAAAATAAAATCGTTCATCCCCAGTATGGTCGCCATATTGTTAGCTATGTGTATTTTCTTAAGGCCGTGAAAGAAATTGCAAAGGTAACCACAAAACCACTTTTAAGTCTAAAAGCTAGCCCTTCTAGACTCAAAGAAGGATCTTTCTGCCACATTTAGCTTTGTTTACTTGGTAGGGTTTTAGGGTAGTTTTGAAAGTTCAAGGTTTGGTTTATGAATTTGTTTGGTTGGAAAAACAAGGGAAAATCCATTGGGCAATGGAGTCAAAGAGGCATGGGGTGATCAATTTGTAGAATTAACAAGCTTAAGCGAAACATGACAAGGTAGGCATACTAATGGATCCTTGTAGTTTATGAGATGGAGAAGGAAGAACATATTAGGAATCACTTTAAATAGGGAGAAATTAAGAATAATATATTTAAACTTTAGAAGAAAACATTGATATTGTTTTAAGCCAAAACAGGGTGCTTTTGAAACAAATTATGAACTTAATTTTCTTTAAAACAATAAGGAAAAGAAACACATGAAAAATAGAGAAAACAAATTACAATAAAAATCACTTCACCACATAGATATGACACAAAAATCCTGAAATAACTTGCTTCTATTAATGAAAATGGCCACTAAATCCTTGTGATCAACTTTACAATAAGGGTAGCCTTTCTCAGTACAAGTCCCAACCATCTATACTTCAAATGATGAAGTATTTATACCAATTCTTCACAAAATATCTTGATAAAAAAATCAAGATTTATTACAAATACATGAAAACTATGTTACAAAAATAGGACTAAAATATAGGAAATTCAAAACTAAGGAGTCTGTTTGGCACTATATTTTAGGATTGATGGTGATAAGGAAAAACAATTTGAATTTTATATCTTGTCTTATTTGATGAGGTGGCATCGAGGTCACTAACTCCCCATGAGTTTTTTCCTCACCAAATTATGAAAAATAGGGTCTAGTGATCCCTTTGAATATTTCAACCCATGGCATCTTTGAAAAAAATGAGAGAAGCTTTTGTAGATGACGATGTTACCAACAAAAACCTTTTTCCATTTTTGAAAATCCATTTCCATCTGTTTCTAAACCACATTTGAAAATAATGACTTAAAATAGGAAATTTCGGGAAAATATACCTTCAAAGATTCATGTGAATCTACCAAACCATAATAGATCTTAGAAATATGAGATAGGATTTTTTAAATGGGTCCATTATAGATAAAAATGTCTTTTGGTTTTGATAAATTTGTTCTCATTTGTTTTTAAACCACGCTCGAAATGATTGTGTTGTATAGGAAAAATCATAGTTTTAACTGACCATGTTTTTAACTCGGTGTTAACTTTAATTGCTAATGTTCACTATTGATCTCGTGATAATGAGATGAAATAGAGATATGACGTGGAGGTGGGAGATGACATGGAGGTGGGGGATAGCGTGGAGGCACATGGTTGGAGGAAATAGTTGACGTGTGAGCATGGAGGGAAGGTAGATGAATGGAGCAGTAAGCAAGAGAGGGAGGAGGTACATGGTAGTAGGGGAGTGGATGTGATGTAGGGACATGGAGGTTAGAATTAAATGGCAGGAGTTTATATTGGTGGGAGATAGGAGTGGTTTTCAGATGGGGTGGGGTAGGTGGTAAGGGGTATTGAGCTGCAGGGTGCGAAGTGATGAGCGCCCGCCATGTAGCATGTGGATGATGAATAGTGAATCCACTTTTCAAATCCATGACCCTTGCCGATAATGATAGAATCGAACAAGGGGGTCGAAATCGATCCCCTCCCATTGATCCGATCCATGTATATCGTGGCCATTGAAATATGCGGCCACCATATTGTAAGTCGACAAACCATTTTTCGTTTTCGACTTTATCATAAAACCAAAACTTTAGTGCCAAATGCCTTATTAAAAGTTGTTAATCATGATTAAATAACACGAGTAATTATTCTGAACCTAATTAATTTATCCTAAGCATGATTAATCTATTCTAAATGTGCATTTTTCTTTGCAAGCCTTTTTATTAATTTTTCCTAAGGGTTTTTAATCTTTTTTTCATCTTTTTTCTTGGAAATAATTTGTACGATAAAACATTATTTACAATATCATCATATACACAAATTACAACTAAAATCAATTCATCCTATAAAATATAGGACTCTAACATGAGGTAGACCCCTACACTCTATCCAATGAGCCCATGGAATGCGATGTCCATGATGCGCTGAAATGTTGCACTTGCGTTCACCAGCCCAAATGGCATTCTGTGAAAAGTGAACATACCCCAGTTGGTACGGAATGCTGTTTTGAGTCTATCAGGCTCACTACCAGAACCCAGTTGTATCCTAAAAAGTCATCAAGCAATGAAAACATCTTTGCTCTGGATACTGTCTGCAATATATGCTCCATGGACGTCACTAGGTAGTTGTCCTTGTCTGAGGCGTAGTTGAGATTATGGAAATCTACAGAGAGGCAGATCTCCCCAGACTTCTTTCTAACTAGGATTAGATTGGAAACCCATGTGGAATGTTGAACTTTGTAAATGATCCAAGCATCCAGCGACTTAGTTAGTTATTTTTGTATGAGGGGTTGAAGTGAAGGATGAACTTTCCTTAGCTTCTGCTGAGAAATCTTGGCCCCTTCCTTGATTGGAATGACGTGTTGGATTATTCACGTGTCATATGTTTTCATATAATTATACATCCATGTGAACACATCATGGTACTATTGGAAAACACGGATGAAATATTGTTGCTCTTGTGATGTACAACACATACCGAGATTTACGAACTTCAGATCCTTGTCCGTTCCCAAATTAATCTGTTCGTGCAACAATGTGGAGTTGTGGATTTTGGCATTCATGGATCTCTAAAAGCAGTTCTTCAAGTCATACAAATTCTCAAGTGATACCACACCCTTGGGGATGAGGTTGAATTTTCTTATATCGATTGTGTCCTGAAGAGACCGCTCATGCTCGTCCTCATCTATCGTTGCGTCTTTGAAGACGTCATTGTTAGAGATGAAATGAAAGATCTGTTGATCATCATCAAAACTACATAAATTAGTGATGTTGTTCGGGACATATGGTTTATACAAAATATCAACAAAAATCTATAGCTTCATTATGCATTCTTGTTACTGAAATAATATTGAAAGCTTGGAATTGAGAAATGAGTCAGCATGCCTCTTGTTGATAACTCTAAGATGGGGTGACACATAGTGTATAGTGTTACGTACCTAACGCACCATGATCTCTGAGTCACCTACCACTTTTAGAACAACAATGTTGAGGTTGATGGCTTTCTGTAAGCCCAAGACAAGTGCTTCATACTCAGTGTGTTGTTCATGCACTTGAACTCCAAGCAACTAGAGATTAAGTGTTTTCTCTGCAACGGGTTTGTTAAAACACAACCGACTCCAGAGCCCTCCTACGTCTTGGATCCATCAAAGTACATGGTTCAGATATCATTTTTACAAGGACCACTTGCCACACTAGTACTACTATCACTACTACTACTACTACTACTACTACAAACTACTATACAAGTTTCATTTTCGCCAGTTGGGCATGGAAGGAAACCCAAGTATGTATTTGGTGGGGTAGGGGATGGCTTTGCAAGATAACACCCCAACTGTGTTTCCAAAAAGAAATTGTTGAACATAAGTTCTACAAAAGCCAACAATTCATTTTCTCCATTCAAGTGAGTCACATTGTGCTTTATGTATCTCTCTGAAAATACTCAGATCTGATTGTTTTTTCCCTTATATAGAAGCTATAGGTGTGACCACTCAATAGAAAAGCATCCTTGTAGCTTTCTTGACCAGTCTCTACTCAGTAATACGTCATATGCTTCTGAGATGTCCACAAAAACAATTTTGATGCACAAATGAACTCCTCTGTTAGATGATAACCGGATGATCACATCCCTGAGTTCACCAATGGCTGGTACACATGTTCTGCCTAGTTTGATGATCTCCACACTCGTGCTACTCCATTTCGCATTGATATTCTAAGTAATGGAGAGCGACATGACATTGAATGACGCACCAGAATCAACCAAATAGTTTTTAACATTGAAATTGAATATTTTAAATGATAACAAGAATGGTGGGAAGAGTGAGATTGCCTCCTCCAAGAAGAGTGCATTGAGCATAGATGCGAGTGTGTTAGGATACTTAATTGATCCCTTTCTGGAAGAGGTATCACTACCTGTAGAGGTCTTCCCAAGTGCTTGCAGAAGAATGTCCCACTGAGTCGTGATTTTGGTTAACTCATACAAAGATATGTTTGCATGAGTCTTCTTCATATCTTCTACAATGTTATAATCCAGAGCGTGGAAACTCATCGAGGTGCCCGGGAGTAGACTTGTGTTCATGGTGTCCAGTGGGCTTCTCTTATCTTTGCTACTCATGGACATACTCTTTGTCGTAGTTGTCTTCCTGAACTTGCTTTGAGTTTTTTGTGTGAAGGTTACTAGTAGACCTATTATCCTTAGTATGTCTGGTCTTATTTTATCCCTCAGTGTCTCAAGCACAATGGGGCCCCCTTGGCTTCTCAAGTTATATCAGGTTTTCTGCTTCGAGGCTGAACCGTCACTGGAAGGCTGCTTCTTGGTGGTAGTATTCTGGGTAGTGCGAGTGCATTGATACATGTTTACTGCATGCCCAATACTTGGGGCTTCATCAGATGTAGAAAATTCTTCTTCTTTGTGGTCAAACTCAACCTGCTCATTAGCCATGATGTTATTAGAGAATTGTGTGGCCATTGTGCTCATCCCACAATTCCATTATGGACACATTATTTCTGAATGATTTTTGTGATGAAATGTGTAATATAAATTTGTCACGAGTTGGTCAAGGTTGAGCACTAGATTGGAGCTTTGTGCAGATTTGGTCGGTTGGTTGTTGTTGCTACCTTAAGCTATGTTCTTCTTCTATGGGTACCTAGAAGGCTTGCTGCTCACAATTGTATTGCTCGTCCGTTATTTGACCTCAACAACTTTGGTCATCAGGTACTTGAGGAGATGAGTACGGTGCTCAATGTCACTTGCTTCCTTTTCCTTAGCCTTACTCACACAGTCATGAGACCTATTTCCCATGTCTTTGGAGTCATTAGTGGATTCATCACTTGCAATGAATCTAATAGCATGTAGGTCTTTCTCCACAACAATCACCTCTTCACAATTTTCGGCCAGTGTTGGTTTCACAGCTCGCTTGATGAACTACGCAATACAGGTCAACAGTGCAGATGTGTAGTAGTCGATAGTGATGGAGTCATGAGGTTTGGTGTCTACTGATAACTTGTTTATAATGTGGTTATACCTTTGATTGAAATATTTGAATCTCTTTCTGCTCCATCTTAAGACTACCCAACTCCTTCAGCAACATGGTGGGGATCTTATCTTAAGAAAACTTTTCAAGGAAAAGTCTCTTGAACACTGCCCAATTTTGGATGGAATTTGGTGGAAGGTTGTGGTACTATACAACTGCTCTTCCATCCAAAGTACATGGAAACATTTTGCATCCAATGTTGTCAAAACATACCTCTAGTGTCTCTAGATGTAGGTAGAACGTGCCTAAGTGGTATTCTGGCTTCACTGCCTTATCAGGGTCATATTTTGTTAAGAGTTTCTCCACTTGTCTTGGCATCTCTTGCAGGACACCTAGGAGTGCCAATGGGCCTTGAGTCATCCATTCCATATTTTTCTCTTCCACGTTGTCCTCTTCTTTGTCCTCCTCCTTTTTTGGTCAATTTAGTGTGATCTAAATTGCTATTTAAAATGTCAACCCGGGGTTCGTAAACTGACGAAGTGAAGTGTACTATATGTACTAGATAACCATTTCCTGAGGATTTTGTCGTTTTAAGCTTTTTAGTTTGTTTTTGGATTTATTTTTCCTTAATGTGTGATGGTGAGAATGAAAGTGAAGTATGGAGAGTAGACGGTGATGGTTTCTAAACTTGAAAGTGCTCAAAGGAAAGCTTTACAATAACTAAAGTGAAATCAATTCTTAAGAGAAAATAAATGCATCAAATAATTAACTAATGACAATGGCCCAATATCCTTGCTGCTGAAAATGAAAAGAAAGCAAAAAGACTAAAAACAACTCAAACTTAAAGCAAAGAAACTAATTCACACTACTTTAACTTTTCAGATCCTTTATTGTTCGGCTCAATCTACCTTGTGAGAAGTAATCATGAACAAGTTAAGCAATATGATATCTAAATGGCAAGAAAGTAAATTGCATAAAAGAAATTAATCACACTACTTGAATTCTTCAAATCCTTTACCCTTCAGCTCAATCTACCTCGGGGAAGTAATCATGAACATGTCAAGCAACATGATATCCAAATGTAAATTGCATAAAAGAACTAATCACACTACTTGAACTCTTCTAGTCCTTTACCATTCAGCTCAATCTACTTTATGGAAAGAAACCATGAGTAAGCAATATGACAACTAAATCACACTACAGTTAGTAATATTCTGATTTCTTGCAGATATAGTCATTTGACCACAGAAAGAAACAATAAATTGATGAGCAGTATGATATCTAAATAGCAGAAAAACAAATAAGCAAATCACAACATGAAAAGGACAATGCTGAATTTAAACTTCAGAAAATGAGAGTTAGCAGGAAGGACAAGATGATCTCATATGCCAAAAGTTATCAAAAAGATGAAAAATTGCCCGGGCTGCCTAAGAAAACCTGCAGAAAAGAACTGATCAGTTTACAGCTCTAAGAAAACAAAGGTGAAGATATGAACAACAGGAACATAAAACAACATATTATGTACAAGCTAATGATAAAAACAAAAAAACATAATGAAACTAAATGAACACTTTACAAGGATTTAGCGTGTAGGGGCCCTCTGCCACTTCAGCCAATCGAATAATCACAAAGCTAACATCAGAAAAGTCTTCTCATGTATTAAAACAGAAGCATATAAAACAGTGGGGTGATAAGATAACCAGCAGTGCAGAATTACATAAACAGTTCAAGATTGATACATATCAAAAAGCTTTTTCCTAGCATTCAATAACGCATTATTTATAATTGCAAAATACTAAAGCTAACTAACAACTTCTATGCTATTAACTGCGTTACTAAAGACACGTAGATCTCTTCAGTCGAGATCTAGTGTAACTGTCATCATGTTTCTTAAATCTTCGGAGTGGTTGGTTGTTAGATTCATGTTTCAGGGATGATCTCGAGGTGTGCTGGTGCCTTCGTGAGCTGAGGACTATGCCACGTTTCATTAACGTGCCCAAAACAGTGACGTGCCACCGCTGAACTCTCTGGTTGGCCTTGTCTTTGACTTTGGTTGACCGCGGCCTCTCATGGATGATTTGGACGATTTGAAGGGACACGTTCCATGTATCCGCCACCTGGAGCTTGCCCATGTAGCTCGTTTCTTCAGAGGACACCTGGAGCACAACTTTTAACAAAATAGCTGCGGAATCCTGTGCTGGCTACGGACACTGACAAGTTTTCGCAGCTCCATGAACAAAAAATCTAAACCAAACAACAGTCATAAGTATAGTCAAAAAACCATATAAACAGTCCTTTTTAGACTATAATGCAATTATTTAACAACTGGATGAATGGAGTGAGTGGAGAAAGAAGGCTAAGAGGGTGTATAGGAAGGTGCAGGTTTGAGGCTCAACATACCCCCACTATGAAGGTGTTGCATGTCATCATGCAACCAAAATTGAGTTATTTCCCCTTAATCCACATGCTCTGAGGCTTCTGCAAGGACATCTAGTCCCCTTTTCTTCTTCTTTGATGCCATCATCATCATCATCTTTGGCTTTCTAACTAGATATTTGAACTTGAGGTTAATCAATGCTTTGCTTAACTTTTTGCATTTCTTCTTCAATATTCTGTTTTCCTTCTGCCATAGTCCTAAATGAAGCATGGTATTATCATGGACCATTTTGTCTACCTTACCCTGCTCTTTAAGTGCTTCATTTTCTTGTATTATGTGTCTATTTAGGACTTCTAGCTCAAATACTTCCTGTTTCAGAGACTGAACCTGTGCATCAAGTGGCAGAGAGGTACTTGGTCGTGCAGCTGATTGTTCTAAGGATTCTAGGTAATTATATACCTCTTGCTGACTAGGATCTACCTCAGGTGACTTTCTCTGTCTAATCTCAAAATCTGGTGGAGGAGGACTTCTCTCTCTTTCTGGCCGAAAAGGGCTTTCCTTACATGGAGGACTTGATTCAAGGCTTGGCTGATTTGGGGATTTTTCAAGTTCCTCTTCACTCAAATCAATAAAGTGGGACTGATCTCCCTTGGTTTTCTTCCACTTCCCTTTTAGCCTAGAGCTCCTTCTCAAGGATGAACTCATACTTTTCTTTTTTACACTCTGTTTTCCTTTTTGCTTTCTCTTGGCCATGGTAGCAGCTTTAAGATATACTAGCCTTTCTAACAGAGGCTGGTAATCTTCTTCTAAGGATTGCTCAGAGGATGGAGAGACCTCTTGAGTGGTTATTTTGCCTTTTTCTTTCTTTTGTTTCTTATTCTTGGGTTGGTCTTCTTCCTCTTTTTGGACAGTTTCTTCAATTTCTTTTGTAGGGGAATCTTGGGCTGCAACATTTTTCTCCCTCCTCCTACTTTTCCTTGGGATTTTTGGTGGACTACTTCCAAAGGCCTCAGATGGCTCTTGGAAGTAGTTTCTTGTTAAAAATTGTTCCCATGTATCGTTAGTTTTTCTTCAACTGATCCTCAATAAGAATTCTTATGAGCCCATGATGGTAAAGATTTGGCTCAATGTTTACCTACATGCTTTTGAACCGTTAACATCATCTTCTTTCAACTCGCTACAGAAAATAGGCAAATTAATGTGACCATCTATCAAATTTCATCATTAGCCTGACATGATACATGTACATAGCGCAAAACACCCCTCACATGTGATAATTCTGTATGACCAACATAACGAGACATTCTTCTTTTAATAATGCTAGGATGCCTCTGGTGAATACAGTGGTATCCATACCTTGGTTTCGTAGCATGGTTCTCCAGATTTGATCGTCCTTGCTTCTATTTTTAAACCATCTTTTTCCTTCTTGAGGTAGGCCCATGGTGCTGCTATTGTGGCTCGGTCACTGCAAACTTTAAGTCTCCAACCTCCATTGTTTGTCCATTAAAGGACCTTGCAAAAGTTTTGGTCACTTCCTTGTTATACCCTTTAAATTTCTGAATAAATCAGAGCCATTTGGCTTTCTTCAATAACTCCTTAACTTGGGGATATCCCTCCAAGTATTTTGATCCTTCCGGCTCGGCTCTCAGCAATTTTCCCATCCTCTGCTTTAAATTCACTGAGGATTCTTCTGCGTATGAGGGTTAAGGAAAAATGGCTCTGTTACAGGGTTTTTAGGAAAGACTGCAGTGACTGCAATCGGGGTTTTAGGATGACTGTAGTGGCTGCAATCAAAGTGTAAAGCAAACTGTAGTGATTGCAGTCAGAAACAGAGAAATGCCTGGATCACAAGAGGAACAGTGGGAGAGCAGTGGTGACCGTGACCGAGTTCATAAAATGAAATATGAGTGTATGCGGGGATTATGGTATGAGTGGAGTAATAGCAAGATTCTCCCAAGTTAGATGACTGTGTATGAGATTTACACGTCTCAACAGATGGTTGCGGAAATTATGGCTGGGAAGAGCCGTAATACAATAGGTCACGTCTTAGGAGTACGGGTAATAAATAGAAGTGCAGTCATTCTTGAGTTTGAACTCGGAGTAATCATAGGACCGTTAGGAAAATGAATGCGAGGTGTATGGAATGATAGTAAGGGATAAAAATGATAGTGGCTAATATATTAAATCATTGCACATAGAAGAAACGGTTATGGATTAATAACTATACATAATTATGACTTGAAGTGTTGTTTGATAGAGATTTTTGATCATACCTTTGGACACTTGTCAATCTTTGCTCAAGGTTTCTAACCAGTTGCTCTTCTTTGATATTTTGGAGATGCCCCATGTATTTAGCTCACGTACACCTGCATTTCATGATTTTGGCACTAACAGTTGATTGTATTTTGAAAACAAAGTGATGCTGGCTGCGGAAATCGTTTCTAGCTGTGGAAACTGGTTCCAGTTGCGGAAACGGTGGCCAGCTGCGGAAACTAAAACAACACCCCCTGAACTGCACAAAGATAGCTTAGAGGAAAAACATCTGAATGAAAATAGTCCTGAAGGGGGACTTTTATTGATGGAATGGAATGGAATTAAAATGGAGTGAAAATGGAGTGAAGTCAAATGAAAGGGTGATGAGAATGAGATGGAGGTGGAATGAAATGGAATGAGTGAGTGAGATGCAGTGAAGATGGAGAGAACATGAGAGGAGATTTTTTTTTTTGGAAAATATAGAGTGTCAGGTGTCCCTGATTTTCACTCTATATTTTTTGTATAAGATTGCCAATCCATGATTGGTTTTCAGGCTTATACACATTTTTTTTTCAAAAACTACAAGAAACAAAGATTAGGCTGATGGGGGAGAAGGATTCTTCTCCACCAGCCTTATTGCATAATCTTTTTGGAATATTTTGACAAACTCTTCTTTGGAAAGTGGCTTATGATAAATTTTCAATCAGTGGCCATTCACAATGAGAGGAGTCTGAAATTCATCAATGGTCTTGATTCTTACTGCTCCACTGTTGAAGACTTTATCAATCTCATATGGCCCAAGTCAATGAGTCTGAAATTTTCCTTTGAAGTCTTTAAACTTGGAATCAAACAGTAAAGTCCAATCTCCCTCTTGAAACTTTCTCTCTTTAATATATCTATCATGCCACTTAGCTCTTTGATGTTGAACTAGATCAGTTGTTAGAATTTCATCTTGTCTAATCTCATCTAGCTCATTCAGCTGCTCCATTCTGTGCTTTTGGGCTTCTAGATTCATCCCCAACTAGACTGCCATCTTGAAGGTCTTGACTTGAAACTTAATGGGGAGCAGGACTTCTTTCCCATAAACAAGTTCATAGGGAGAATGCCCTGTTATGTTCCTCCATGTAGTTCTGTAGGCCCATAAGGCTTCAGGAAGCCTTTCTGCCCAATCTCTTCTGTGGAGATGAACAATTTTGGTGATGATGCTCACAAGAACTTTGTTTGTAGATTCCACTTGGCCATTTGCTTGAGGATAGTAAGGAGTAGATTTTCTATGCTTGATTTTGTATTCTTCCATCAGCTTCTCCATCAAGTTAGATGTAATTTGACTTCCCTGATTTGTCACAATTTCTCTTGGGACACCAAAATGAGTAAAAATATCCTCAAAAAGAAATTGAGCAACTGAATTTTCAGTGGCAGAAGGCAATGCCTTGGCTTCTACCCATTTAGTGACATAATCAGTGCAAACCAATATAT
>APFE031275602.1:90452-144794 GCA_000404065.3 Pinus taeda | reverse complement strand
AAAACAATTAATATATATAAGAATTATTAGTGCTTTCACTTTTTAACTTTATCACTATAATTTCACTTTTAACTTTAAATTATGTTGTTTAATACCTCTAAACATAACCAAGTGAATAGTAGTGATCTCAATTGCACCACTAAGTTGTTTACATTCACTTTCGATTATCAATGCAGATTATGTTGTTTGCATATAAGGCGTTGAAGGAAAGATGACACACACATCAATTTCAAAGAGAGATTGAATCCAAACAGAAGTCAAATCTAGTTATTGGAGTGTTTTAAGCTCTTGATAGTCGCCAATATTGATTAATTCAAATTAAACTTTACCATGCCGAAGTTGTGAGAGATCGGAAAACTTTAACGTAGATGCCAGAATTTCAAGAAAGGAAGAATGACCAGAATGGTAGCATTGCACTTCATGCCATCACCCGCACATGGATGAATCAATCTCCAAATTGCTAGGTCAAACATTATGACATAAGGCAATAATATGCTAGTCACTATGAGCTAGAGACAGATCTGACAGAGAAGTTAGATGGTATTAGAGCTTTCCTGCTCTTTGTGTCCTCGCCTTTCTTTTTATTATTCCCTTTACATGATTCCTTTGGCATATCAGAAGAAGAGTTATTTCCTTTAAAGCAATCGGCAATCAATCTGAATGCACCCTCCATTGTGATAATGATCAAAATCAAACTATGCAGGCTCAATGACAATACAAAGTTCAAATACTGCAACTGTTTATATAGATCATCATTGTAATTAAATGTATATTATTTATATTTCGAAAAATGAAGAGCTTTGCAGGAATTGCAAAGGTAATTTTCCAGATTCAATTGGATGCAGAAGGGCAACAGAGTTGATTGGAGTGAAAAAATAAATAAATTGGAAAGTCCTACTTAGAAAATCGAGTACACAAGCCACCTACCTCTTCTTCATGTCAAACTTACGGAATCCATCAACTCGCAGTTCAAACACTTTATTTCTACGGTGACATCCTCAACTTGATCCTGACACAGGGCAAAGCATGGAGAGTGTAACAGTGCACATTCCACTAACATGTTCAGTGGGAAAAAAAATGTTGTGAATGCTTATTTCCCTAAAGTGGCCATCTTTCCCTGAGCGGGAATTTGACAAATCATCCTTGCCACCAAAGTCGTGATCCACCTCTTTGGGCACCATGAACTTTCCCTAGCCTTCATCACTTGTAAATGGACACTTACCCTAGCTTCATGGCTACATATTTGGATAAAATGTGTTCTCGTGTCTTCTCGTGGGACGACGAGGCGGTTGTCTCACTGAGATGTTATCACCACCACTTGGTTTCAAATTCCATGGGTGGCACTATGGCCCGTCATAGTAAGGCTAGAAGGATAGGCGTCCTGTCCTGTTGGAGTTTGGGATCTCGGCTCTAGTTGCTGGTGGTCTCTGAACATCTCATTCCTAGGCTAAGTTATGAGTTTCAGGTATATCTCGCTTGCAGGCTGTTGGATATATTCTTGGTGTTATAATGGAAGCTATGAGGTTTGATCCTGGGCCTTGCCCATATTATTTTAACGAGTTAACAATTCACAATGGTTAAAAAACAAAAGTGTCCTCGAGCACTGACATCAACTTTGTCTAGTTGTTGTAGGTGGAGAGTGAAGGTGCAAAACATGTGAAAGTTGAAACTCACTTATCGATGATCTTCCTCTCTCAACCATGCCATATATTCGTTGTATGATGATGGTAAAGGATAAAACCGTATACATATGATGCGATAAGATGGAGTGTCTGATTAGCAATTCAATGTCAGATATTCATTATGTGATGACTGTTACCCACCATTTTGTGGGTGATATCCCTAGGAGAAATTTTTTCTCCAAGATGGTCCTCAGCGAGCAGCTAACAACCCCTTGTAACCACCAACTAGCTCGTTGTGCCATTTTTCTGCCACCTAAGCTAGCGATGTGGTCCCTCACCCATCTGTCATGATCGTTTGTTTGAAGGTGAGCCTCTCAAACCTAAATGTATGCCTTGTCATTTGGTAATTGAGTAGTGTAGTTTGCTTATCATGGATACTTTTGGGCATGGATTAATGAGGGGATTTAGCGGAAAGAGTTGGCTAGGTATGTGATCTTGTCCCCTAGACTTCTTTTGGATGTTAACCTTGGACCCTAGTCCCATGGGACCTCTTTTGCTGACCTTTGGGCTTTAGGGATGGTACTACATGGGAAAACCTGAGTTGGTTGTGTGGTCTCACTCCCTCATCCAAATATTTCACTCCCCTTCCACTCATTATAACCCCATTCATCATTTTCCCACATGGTCCACATTCCTCCACTGGGTCCACATAGGGTTAGTCTTCCCCCCTGCCCTTGCCCACACCTTGGTTCAGGCCTAGAATGATGCCCCGGAGGTCGATGTAACTAAAAAGAAAAGTAAAATCATAATTGGCCACAACCAACAGGAAAATGTACCATAAAATGCAAAAGATGGTCGAGAAAAACACATTTATCACATGGGAAAAACCAATACATGACCTCTACCCCATTATCATGGCCATCACCCTGGTTCCTATAGGCCCTAGATGAGCCTTCTTTATCATTCAGGAACCCATGATTATCGCAACCCCTGGTGGGAAATGAACCACCCTACCTTAAAGGGGGTATCCACTGTTATACGTTACGCATCATGCTCTTATCCCTTGAGATCGGAGCAGTTAATCAACAAAAAATCATAAAAAACAAAAAACATATAAAGAATGGTAGAAAAATCAAGGTCGAGGCACTTCATGCACCACGATTGCTCCCTCCTATACATTATATACCCAAGTGTGGGCTTCCCTTTTACTAGCTACCTTTGTACCCCAACATGTGGCCCATGACTGCCCCCTTTCATTCCCTACTCCATTCATCTCTTTATCACATGCCATCACCCTTTGAAGGATGTACCTTAGACATATTATCCCCTTTAAAGGTAGAAACCACCTAATAGGTTACTTTGTTAACCCTATTTGGAGCTTGGAGACATTAGCACCTTTCAAAGCCCACTATTGAAGGGCATGCCATTATGAAGTGTCCATTGGTTGTCCATGGTTTGCAAGCTCTTTAACTCGATTTCCTTAAATGGCTTGTTGTACTAGAAGGCTAGGGGACACATTGGATCTTTATGTAGGATTGCAGATGGTCTCCATTTTGGGGTTGGTATCCATATACGAAGTCCTAACACTCCAAAGGGCTACATTGGCACATGTAGAGTGTGTGTAGAGAGTCATGGGTCCCCACAGCAGTAGACAACATTCCATGGATCCCCAAAGATGTTAAAAGATTGCTCAAGATTCACCTATTGAATGAGGAAGATGCACCTAGTTCACCATGTCCAGTTGGCCCCACAATTGTACCACGCACTTGGTAGATAACCCAAGACTTGTATGTTGACCTGGCATCACCTACACTATCATTTGAGCCCTTACAAATGGTGTACAAACATCTTTGTTCTACTTGGAGACCCATGAGGTTACTTGTGTGCCCTCACACCCATTGGGAGCACCATGGGTTTATTATGTGGAGAACAAAGGGCCAACCTCTTGTCCACTACTTTTGGGAGTCCTACTCATCATTGTGGCACTTATGGACTTCATCGAGTTTCTTAGAAGGCACAATGACATGTATTATTGATCATTCCACCTCTTGAGAGACTCATTCTTTTGTTTATGAGCTAGTTTGGTTGGTTTATCACCGAAAGTTAGTTATTTTTCACATTACTTTATTCTAGGGGATAATGTAGGCCCAAGTAGCTAAACAAAACTCATTATAAGTGTATAAATATAAGTGATGAGGATTCATTTTAGCATCATCACTTGGATTGGACTTGTATCTCTCTGGAGAATTTCACTATCCTTCTTCGAGGACGACTTTTGGAGCATGGAATGAATTTTGATGTTTGGATTATTTTCTCATGTCTTGGAGCTTCTTGATTAGCAAATTCTTGATGGTTGGATATACTCTTAATACATGTAAGTACAATTTAATGCTATTTTCTTTTCTATTCGTCACATACATTGTTGTTGGGATTTCGCTATACTAGGGCTAATTCACTGTAATCATTTATGGGAAGTTGTTGAAATTTGGTTTCTAGGTAGTGATGCTTCATGTATGGGCCATGTATTATGAATGAATGTTCTTAGAGATGCTTCTCCATTGAAGCCATCAATCTTGCAAAACCAAGTATACTTGAAGTTGATTTTGATGCTGCCCTAATGCCATGCGAAGTTGTCTTTGAGACCTCCTTGACATAGAAAATTCAATGTCCTTAGTCATAATTACTCTTGACTCCGAATCTCCCCAAAGGATTAGGCACTGGTCCACCATAAGTTGATCACCTTAAACCTATTTTCCTTCTCCCCTCTCTTCTCTAAGGTCTAGTCCTCTAGGTCACCTAGGGCATCAATTATCTCACAATCTAGCCATCCAAATACTTTGATTTTTTGGTCCAAAACTACGTTGGTGTGTCCTCAAGGTGCCCTCCACTTTTGAAGAAATTCCCACAATGGGATTTTGAGATATCTCAAGCCCGAGCCTCGAGATTGAATCTTTCCCTTGGTTTCCTTAAGCTAGAAGCCTCATTGGGACCCCCACATTGTCTTGCATTAAAAATTATTTCTTTGGTCCCTTTCTCCCTTCGGAATAGGTCAAGCATATCATTGGTTGCTAAACCCTACCCCCGGGTCCACCTGGTCCAGTGTGGTCCCATACACTATTAAGGGTAACTCTTCAAGGATCACTGGGAATCCAAGCTTTCACAGGAATTTCAAGGTCTTGGAACCCTCATTATAAGATACATACCCTAAACCTAAACCTTGAAGTTCCCCTTAAGCCCTTCCTAAAGAGATTTAAACCTTACCTCCAAAGCAGGCAAGCCTCATATTTGAGCCTCTTGTGAATAGGATCACCCCTCACCCTATCATTGGTCTATCCATTTAGTGATCCTCATCATAATGGATCTCCTCCCGTCAATGAAAATTCGTAAAGAGAAGGGAGCCTTAGCCGAGGTGACAGTGGGCTATTGCTCCATTTGTTTCCCTTAGCCTAGTAGTAGCCCTTCAAGGACCCCCTTTTAGGACCCCTGCTAGTTTGAGCGGTAACATCTTTGTTGTCATTATTGGGGACACGAAACGTGTGTTTGGTTTCCCATACGACATATTGACCTAACATTACTGGCGACTCCATTGGAAGAACAAAGCCCTAATTATTCATTAAACTTTAAGGTCAATGCTTGTAGGGTGAAGCAAGCATTTTTCTAGGCATCTTTAAATTCACCCTTGCGACTCCTACATATTTTTCATGTATATCTCAAATAAGTTGTCATTCTTTGATAAATTTCCTGCTTTGGACATTGCTAGCATCCCTGGGCACCCTAATCATGTCATAGGAAGTATGGTACCTGGGGTGCCCGTGACTGATGGTGATCCACTCTTTGCAATTGACCACGTAGAAAGATTTAATGCACATGCTTCAAGAGAGGATGTTGTTCACCAAGATGTCATTATGTTGTTGTTCATGGGATCTCTCAGTGGTTATAACTCATTGTTGCATGATCATGAACCTAAGAGCATCTAATCTATTAAGGAGTTCGTTGATGGCTTTCTTAGACATTTTCAAGTATGCCCCACATTAAGCATCCAAGAGGAAGCCTTCCTTGACCCTCATCAAGACATAAAGAATCTAAGTAATGAGCAAGAAGATGAGTCCTCCTCGGGTCCACATGATGAAAAAGATGATTTTGAGAACATGTGTTGGGAGGGATGAAGTTGAGACTAACCTTCCTTTTCTCGAGGATATTACTCGTGATGACTCTCCTTTTGAGAACCTTGAGGAAGGTGATCCCATTTGCCCCTTAGAAGATGACATTGGAGATTACTTCTGTATTGAAAAAGGGAAATGGGAAATTGTTGGTCCTCAATTTGATGGTGCTCCCATTTACGACACTGGCAAGGAGGATGAGGCTGAAATTGGTCCTCCCTTTCTCCTGAGTATTATTTATGATGACATATCCATTATTGCCCTTGGGAAAGAGAAATTTTATTTTCCCTTGCATAAGGAAGGGCAGTTTGAAGTGATCATTTTTCCTTTTAGAAGAGACCCAATCTGTGATACTAAGGAAAATCGATAAGGCTCCTCCTTATGATTCTCTATTCAAATTGTTGAAATTTCTAAGTCTATCCCTTAGAAATTTAATTTGTATTCTTCTAGTTTATTTCTTATACTTGTTAAATTCAAACAAGTTATTTAAAACATATAAATAACGAAATAAACACAATACTGTCTCAACATCTACAAATCATCAGCTGAAAGAAAACAAGCACACAAGTGACACCATTATTTTTGGACAAATGTCCCCAGAAAAACCCAATGTAGGAAAACCAATGCAACTATTATGAGGGTTTATTATTATGCAGTATTTCCTTGAGTGCAACTAGGTGCCAAACTGGCTCACCTGACAGAGAAAAATGACTGGCAATAATACCTCTCTATTCAGAAACAGGTATTTAGAAAACATGTCCCACGAAACCCTCATCAGCAACTCTGAAGCACTGCGCTGGCCCTTTTGGCTCTACGTTAGCCACAAACCCCTCTACTTCAGCCCTTTGAGGCACTGTGCAGCCTCTGGGACTCTCTGCGTCACCCTAGTTTCCCTCTGCGTGGATGATCCAGGCCCTCTTGCCTTTGCGCTGTCTCTGCTGAGCTCTGCGTGACCTGCTCTCGCTGTTGCTTCTCGCTCTCTACCTCTACACTAGTATCTCGGCACTGTCTCTGCCACTCTGTCCAGTACTCACTGCCCCTTGTTGTTGATCATTAATTCGACTTTGCTTAGGAACCCCACTCTAGCTAATCGAATGACTGATTACTCTGGTGTATTCTCCAACTGACCCTCAAGTCTCCTCTTATACTTTTCCTGTTGGTCTTTCAACGACCGATATCAAATCTCTAATCAACGGCTAAGATTAGATTTGGCTTGATCCATGACTTTTGTAACCTTCTAACCCAGTTTTATATTAATACCCATTAATACTTTATTTTCCCTAAGTTTAGACTTAGGAACTCCATTAAAAATATTAATTACTTTAATATTTCCCAAATCGGGTACAATTTGTCCAAACCATTTATGGGTCTTGGATATCTCATGTGCTTTAGCCTCTCCACCAATTTTCATGGCTAGAGCACATTCGATGCTACACCAAATCAACACTCCCTCTTCGTGAGGACTGTGCTCTAGTAATACTCCTCACCAAGCATCACTTTGATTATCCGGCACCGGTACCTGTGCTGATGCTAGGCCTCCCCGTCCAACATCCTCTGCATTGTTGCACCATATACTATTGCCCATGGCTCTGCCACTGCCACTGCCGCATTTGTACGACAACTCCCTCTGCATTTGTGTTGATGCTGGTCCTTTCTCCCAACACTGCATTTGCACTGCATCCCCCTCTCATCATGCTGCATCGTGCTACTGCATAATACTACTGCACTGCAACTCAGTGATTGAGAAGTAAGTAACTGATCCTCCCAACTTCTGACATCCCTGTCAGGCTAGAAACACTCTCGATGCTAAAGCTCTCTCTGCCACTATCAAGTGCTCTCTCTATGGCCTCTACGCTGTTGCAACAACTCCCTGCATCTCGCACTGCTACAAACCTCTCTCCGCCATCCTGCATTGTTACAACATTCTCTGTGCCTCTCACACTGCTGCAGCTTGCTAGCCTCGCATTGCCTGGGGACTTCAGCACTATAGCACTCTTCGTCGCTTCATCCGCATTCGTCCCTACCGACATCCACCAGTCCTGCTACTCTCTCTTCGGGGCTCCTGTAGCAAGGTATAATCCAAGAGAGTTTGGGTACCTCAAGGATCCTGTCCCTCATCGCTTGTAGTCCTCTTGACTACAGCTCGATGTCTCCCCACCTCTTCTCTAGAGGTACATGAGCGCTCATGGCACAATTGTCATCCTCCTCGACCTCCTTCGTCTTCACTGGCGCTACCTTAGAGTCAGACGCCTCTCCCTTGTTTTTCTTCCTCGGACACTGGTTCACATAATGACCTAGTTCCCCACATTGTAAGCACTTGACCTTGGAGAGGTCCTTCTTCTTCCTCTTCTCCTGCTTCCCCGCAGATGCCAGAGCTGCATCCTCTTCCTCTTCCTTCTTGATTCAAACTCCTTTGTTGCTACTTCCCATCTTGCTCATTCGCTTGATCTCCTCTTGGTGAAGAGTCGCCCACAATTCTTCCGAATCTGGAAGATCCGCCCTACCCAATATGCTCTAGACAAATGTCTCCCACTCCTCTGAGACTACGTTAAGTGTGGTCCTCACCAACATCTCCTCATCTGGCATGGCCCCTATGGAAGTCAGTTGGTCCCAGATCTCCTTCAACCGACCAAGGAAGTGATCTATCTGCTCCCCCTTCTGCATCTGGTATGACTGTAGTTGATTCTCAAGTAACATCTTCCTCTGCACGGAAGTATGCTGGTACAATTTCTTCAGGGCATCCCACATCTCCTTTGTCATTTCCTTCTCGGTAATATGTTGGACCACATGGTCCTTGACCCCATCAAGGATGATGCACTGCGCCCTGGCCATTGCCTCCTCGAACTTTTCATTTTCTGCCACGTCAATTGGGATCGCCATTGTTCTCAAGGTGAAGGCCTTGATAAAATGTCTATCTAGAATGGACAAGATCCTGCCCTTCCAGACCACAAAGTTGGACGCCCCGTCCAGCCTATCCTAATCCCTCAGCACATTCATGGCCATCTCTTTGCTCTTTTGTCGACTCCTCTGAGTCTCTCTACTTCCCTCTAGAAGTTCTCCTTTCGACTCCTGTTGAGTCTCTCTACTTCCCGCCTGGAAGTTCTCCGCTAGACTCCCTCTGAGTCATGATTTCCCTTTTGGAAATCCTCCTGCCAATCGTCAAGTTGCACCTCTCTGATCTTTTGTACACCTGTGAAACTAATCCGGATTCCTTGGCTAGAAGTATGTCTCGGTAGCAACTCCCTCTACCTTGGTTTTTCCCCGTTAAGTATTGTTCTACCCACAGTACACCACCAGCTTCGCTCCCGCAAACCGCCCACAGCTTTCTATGCCCCAGCAACTGAAGGACTGAGCCTCTAGGCTCTGCACAATTCCAACACTGGCAAAACAACTCCCTCAACCAATTGTGTCAACCCTCCTGGTCTCTGCGTGGCTTTGCATGAGCCTCTTTCTGGCCCGAACTGATGACGTATTCCCTCTGCGTCAACCCTTCTTTTGTTGCTTTTTGCAAGGATCAACTTTTGTCACTTGGGAGAGCTGATTTTGTTGCAAATGCTCTGATTAGCTTATGCCTTCAACTCTCCTGTGATCTACGACCATGCTCTGATACCATGTTGAAATTTCTAAGTCTATCCGTTAGAAATTTAATCTGTATTCTTCTGGTTTATTTCTTCTACTTGTTAAATTTGAACAAGTTATTTAAAACATATAAATAACGAAATAAACACAATACAATATCAACGTCTACAAATCATCAGCTGAAAGAAAATAAACACATAAGTGACACCGTAATTTTTGGACAAATGTCTCCAGAAAAAACCCAATGCAGGAAAATCGGTGCAGCTATTTTGAGGGTTTATTATTATGCAATATTTCTTTGAGTACAACTAGGTACCAAACTGGCTGACCCGACAGAGAAAAATAACCGACAACAATACCTCTCTATTTGGAAATAGGTATTTAGAAAACCAGTGCCATGAAACCCTCACCAACAACTCTGAAGCACTGCGTTGGCCCTTCTGGCTCTGCGTTAACCCCAAATCCCTCTGCGTCAGCCCTTTGAGGCATTGCGCAGCCTCTGGGACCCTTTGCGCCACTCTAGCTGCCCTCTACGTGGATGATGCAGGCCCTCTAGTCTCTGTGTTGTCTCTGCTAGGCTTTGCGTGGCCTGCTCTGGCTTCTGCTTCTCACTCTTTGCCTCTGTGCTGGTCTCTCGGCACTGTCTCTGCCTCTTGTCCAGTACTCACTGCCCCTTGCTGATGATCATTGATTCGAATTTTCTTAGCAAACCCGCTCTAGCAAATCGAATGAATGATCACTCGGGTGTATTCTTCAACTAACCCTCAAGTCTCCTCTTATATTTTCCTATTGGTTCTTCAATGACATAGATTAAATCTCTAATCATCAGCTAAGAGATTTGGCTCGATCCATGACTTTTGGAACCTTCTAATCCAATTTTATATTAATACCCATTAATATTTTATTTTTCCTAAGTTTAGACTTAGGAACTCCATTAAAAATATTAATTATTTTAATATTTCCCAAACCGGGTATTATCTATCCAAACCATTTCTGGGTCTTGGAGATCTCATGTGCTTTAGCCTCTCCACCACTTTTCATGGCTAGAGCACATCCGATAATACCCCAAATCAACACAAATCACCTAAACCTTTAGATTATGATTTTGGGGAAGAGAAACCTATTGGATATAACACTCCACCCTCCCCTTTGCCTTCTCTTGTTCATCATTTTGAGAGTGAAACCCGCACTAATTCTCATATGATCTCAACTAACCTTGATCCCTTCCCCTTTCTGAGTATAGTGTCAAGGAAGAACCCCAAACCCCTCTGCTTCAACACTTTGAGGCACTGTGCAGCCTCTAGGACTCTCTACGTCACTTTAGTTGCCCTCTGTGTGGATGACGCATGCCCTCTTGCCTCTGTGCTATCTCTGTTGCGCTCTGCATGACCTGCTCTGGCTGTTGCTTCTCACTCTCTGCCTCTGCGCTAGTCTCTCGGCACTGTCTCTGCCTCTTTGTCCAGTACTCACTGCCTCTTGTTGTTGATCATTAAAGCTCTAGGTAATCGAATGACTGATTACTCTGGTGTATTCTCCAACTGACCCTCAAGCCTCCTCTTATACTTTTCTTGTTGGTCCTTCAACGACCGACATTAAATCTCTAATCAACGACTAAGATTAGATTTGGCTTGATCCATGACTTTTGGAACCTTCTAACCCAATTTTATATTAATACCCATTAATACTTTATTTTTCCTAAGTTTAGACTTAGGAACTCCATTAAAAATATTAATTATTTTAATATTTCCCTAATCGGGTACAATTTGTCCAAACCATTTATGGGTCTTGGATATCTCATGTGCTTTAGCCTCTCCACCAATTTTCATGGCTAGAGCACATTCGATGCTACACCAAATCAACACTCCCTCTTAGCGAGGACTGTGCTCTAGTAATACTCCTCACTGAGCATCACTTTGATTATCCGGCACCGGTACCTGTGCTGATGCTAGGCCTCCCCGTCCAACATTCTCTGCACTGTTGCATCCTATACTATTGCCCATGGCTTTGCCACTGCCACTGCTGCATTTGTATGACAACTCCCTCTGCATCTGTGTTGATGCTGGTCCTTTTTCCCAAGACTGCATTTGCATTGCATCCCCCTCTCATCATGCTGCATTGTGCTACTGCATACTGCTACTGCACTGCAACTCAGTGACTAGAAGTAACTGATCCTCCCAACTTTTGACATCCCTGTCAGGCTAGAAACACTCCCGATGTTGAAGCTCTCTCTGCCGCTATCAAGTGCTTCCTCTATGGCCTCTAAGCTGCTACAACAACTCCCTGCAACTCGCATCGCTGCAAACCTCTCTCTACCATCCTGCACTATTACAACACTCTCTGTGCCTCTTGCACTGCTGTATCTTGCTAGACTCATGCTGCCTGGGGACTCCTACACTATAGCACTCTCCGTTGCTTCATCCGCATTCGTCTCTACCGACATCCGCTAGTCCTGCTACTCTCTCTTCGGGGCTCCTATAGCAAGGTATAATCCAAGAGTTTGAGTACCTCAAGGATCCTGTCCCTCATCGCCTATAGTCCTCCTGACTAAAACTCTCTCCCCACCTCTTCTCTAGAGGTACATGAGCACTCATGGCATAATCGTCATCCTCCTCGACCTCCTTCTCTGCCTTCACTGGCACTGCCTTAGAGTCAGACACCTCTCCCTTGTTCTACTTCCTCGGACACTGGTTCACATAATGACCCAGCTCCCCACATTGGAAGCACTTGACCTTGGAGAGGTCCTTCTTCTTCCTCTTCTCCTACTTCCTTGCAGATGCCAGAGATGCAACCTCTTCCTCTTCCTTCTTTATTCAGACTCCTTTGTTGCTACTTCCCATCTTGCTCACTCACCTGATCTCCTCTTGGAAAAGAGCCGCCCACAATCCTTTCGAATATGGAAGATCCGCCCTGCCTAGTATGCTCTAGACAAATGTCTCCCACTCCTCGGAGATTGCATTAAGTGCAGTCCTCACCAGCATCTCCTCATCCGGTGTGGCCCCTATGGAAGTCAGTTGGTCCCAGATCTCCTTCAACCGATTGAGGAAGTGATCTATCTTCTCCCCCTTCTTCATCTGGTATGACCGCAATTGTTTCTCAAGTAACATCTTCCTCTGCACGGAAGTATGCTAGTACAATTTCTTCAGGGCAGCCCACATCTCCTTTGTCGTAACAATATGTTGGACCACATGATCCTTGACCCCATCAAGGATGATGCACTTCGCCCTAGCCATTGCCTTCTCGAACTTTTCATTTTCAGCCGCGTCAACTGGGATCGCCATTGTTTTCAAGGCGAAGGCCTTGATGCGATGTCTATTTAGAATGGATAGGATCCTGGCCTTCTAGACCACAGAGTTGGACGCCCCATCCAGCCTATCCTGATCCCTCAGCGCATTCATGGCCATCTCTCTACTCTTTTGTTGACTCCTCTGAGTCTCTCTACTTCCCTCTGGAAGTTCTCCTTTCGACTCCTGCTGAGTCTCTCTACTTCCCGCCTGGAAGTTCTCTGCTAGACTCCCTCTAAGTCACGATTTCCCTTTTGGAAATCCTCCTGCCAATCGTCAAGTTGCACCCCTCTGATCTTCTGTGCACCTGCAAAACTAATCCGGATTCCTTGGCTAGAATTTTGCCTTGGTAGCAACTCCATCTACCTTGGTTTTTCCCTGTTAAGTATTGTTCTACCCACAGTACCCCACCAGCTTCGCTCCCGCAAACCACCCACAGCTTTCTATGCCTCAGCAATTGAAGCACTGAGCCTCCAGGTTTTGCGCAATCTCGACACTGGCAAAACAACTCCCTCAACCAACTGCGTCAACCCTCCTAGTCTCTGTGTGGCTCTGCGTGAGCCTCTTTCAACCCTCCTTAGCCTCTGCGTTGGCCTCTTTCTGGCCTGAACTGATGACACAGTCCCTCAGCGTCAACCCTTCTTCTGTCGCTTTCTGCAAGGATCAACTTCTGTCACTTGGGAGCGCTAATTCTGCTGCAAATGCTCTGCTTAGCTTATGCCTTCAACTCTTCTGTGATCTACGACCATGCTTTGATACCATGTTGAAATTTCTAAGCCTATCCGTTAGAAATTTAATCTGTATTCTTCTAGTTTATTTCTTCTACTTGTTAAATTTGAACAAGTTATTTAAAACATATAAATAACGAAATAAACACAATACAATTTCAACGTCTACAAATCATCAACTGAAAGAAAATAAACACACAAGTGACACCGTTATTTTTGGACAAATGTCCCCAGAAAAAACCCAATGCGGGAAAACCGATGCAACTATTCTGAGGGTTTACTATTATGCACTATTTCCTTGAGTACAACTGGGTGCTAAACTAGCTCACCCGACAGAGAAAAATAACCGACAGCAATACCTCTCTATTCAGAAATAGGTATTCAGAAACCCTGTACGATGAAACTCTCACCAGCTACTCTGAAGCACTACATTGTCCCTTCTGGCTCTACGTTAACCCCAAACCCCTTTGTGTCAGCCCTTTGAGGCACTGCGTAGCGTTTGGGACCCTTTGCGTCACTCCAGCTGCCCTCTACGTGGATGACACAAGCCCTCTGGTCTCTGCGTGGCCTGCTCTAGCTGTTTCTTCTCGCTCTCTGCCTTTGCGCTAGTCTCTTAGCACTATCTCTGCCTCTTTGTCCAGTACTCACTGCCCCTCAGTGCTGATCACTGATTCAACTTTTCTTAGCAACCCCGCTCTAGCAAATCGAATCACTGATCACTCGGGTGTATTCTCCAACTGACCCTCAAGTCTCCTCTTATATTTTCCCTGTTGGTCCTTCAATGACCGAGATTAAATCTCTAATCAAAAGCTAAGATTAGATTTGGCTTGATCCATGACTTTTGGAACCTTCTAACCCAGTTTTATATTAATACCCATTAATATTTTATTTTTCCTAAGTTTAGACTTAGGAACTCCATTAAAAATATTAATTATTTTAATATTTCCCAAACTGAGTACAATCTGTTCAAACCATTTCTAGGTTTTGGATATCTCATATGCTTTAGCCTCTCCACCACTTTTCATGGCTAGAGCACATCTTATGATACCCCAAATCAACGCAAATCACCTAAGGCTTTAGATTATGATTTTGGGGAAGAGAAACCTATTGGATATAACATTCCACCCTCCCCTTTGCCTTCTCTTGTTCATCATTTTGAGAGTGATTCCCGCACTAATTCTCATATGATCTCAAGTGACCTTGATCCCTTCCCCTTTCTGAGTATAGTGTCAAGGAAGAACCCCTCATTGAATATTCTTTATCTCCTTGGGCACCCCCTCAGAATCATGATCAATCTATAATCTCCCCTTTCCAGTGTGATCATCTTGGACAACCTACTTGCATTTGTCCATCTCATAAGTGTCTTATTCCTACTAATCATAACCATGTAGAGGCCATAAAATATGACATAAATGATAAGAACCATCATATGCTCGAGGTTCCCATCCATCAAAATTTAATGAGCCTAATTATTGACATCTCTGTATTTTGGTTAGAAGAGAGGACCTCATGGACTAGATTACATCATTTTCTTATCTCTTCTCGTATGATTATCCATGTGTTGGCATTCTATTTTCTTCCCTCCCACCGACCTTATCATCCATTTGATCATATCCACATTCGCTTTGGCATTTGCTACATGAGTAATCATATAGGCCTGCATATTTATATTGTTTTGATGATATGTTGGTTGCACTGGCTTTATGATTACACTTAGTATTAGCTTTGCACCATATGCATGTTAGAGTAGGATGCATTGAATGCTATTTTTTGCATTAGAACTAATGTCATATGATATTCTCATAGTAGAGTAGCTGCAATTAGATTTTACGACCTAACATTAAACATCGATGATCATAAGACATCGTACAAACATGTTGTCCCGGGGGCTTAGTCTTTTATATGTGTAGGTAACAGGTCTACGGTGACCAGGAGATTGTTGGTGTTCTCGTGACCTCTCGTTCGAGTAGCTTCGCCCACTTTCCAAGAGATCACATCCCAATTGGAGCCAAATGTTACCCACCATTTTGTGGGTGATATATCTAGGAGTAAAAGTTTCTCCAAGATGGTCCTCAGTCGGTAGTGTTGGGCCTCGAATATGCACATTTTTCTATCATACAAAATTGTCATTTATAACCTAAATTTTAACACCATTATACTCATTTCACGTCGTAATTCATCATTTATTGCCAAATCACATCCTAGGCCTCGTGGTTGATTATCATTAGTTTTATTAGCTTTTTGATGATTAGAGATGATTTAGTTGTGATTTACTAATGATTGTTTTTCCCAGTTCATGTGTCGAAGCATTCTATTGCTAGAAGTCTCCACAAGTCAAATTTAACTAGTTGTTGGGTAGTTGAGTACGAAACTGTTGTAGGTGAAAAAATCTGATCAAACGGGGCAGAATCTTGAAATTCCGAGACACGGGTTTTGTTCAGAGAACCATGTTTCATATAACCCAGAAATTTTTTGCCAAAATTTGTCTTCGTGAGGGAGTTATCGTCGGGGGAATATTTCAATGAAAACCATTTTTGAACATGAACATATTGGGTCAATTCAGGTCCAGTTTTTGCTGAACGGTTTTGGTTGACAACTTCTATATCAGAATATGGTTTTGATAGGAAGAGGACAATAAAAAATTAGAGGATTTTAGTGTTAAATATGAGTAACTCGTGGATCTCCATATCATTGGTTTCCAACGCCCTTGTATGTAACAGAACTGATGTTAATTGTGAAAGCCACGATGCCTATAAAGGCTTAAACATGTGATATGTTTAGGGAATGTGGATATTGTACTTTGATTATGGTTATCAAGACTTGAAGACCGTGATTTAATTCTCTGTTAATGGAGACCGAGGTTGTGATTGTCATGATGAGTTACTGATTTTCTTGTGGAGTGTTGTGGATTTTATGAATTCCTGAGATAGTTCGCTGAAAGTGTAGCTAGATCTTGTAAATCCTAAGCTCTCCGGGAGTGGCAAGGGCCCACCACAACAGGATCAGCCCATGTAAGCATATATAGAGGTAAATCCGTAGGTGTGTTTGATTAAATTCTTGTTTTTACAGTTGTTTATGAAAAATTGATTTTATTTTTCATGTGATTGATTTGTGTTCCTTTCGAAGAAATAATTTCATATGTTAACCTTTAGTTGGAGAGTTTCATAAGTGAAAGTTCTAAAAATCGTTGCCATAGGTGCGAATTTGTTCTTTTCTACAAGTTTTGCTTCTTATTCGAGCCTTACCAGCATTGCATTCTTACCAGAACTTTACTTGTAGATCTCACTATTTGAAAGAATTTTGTATCTGGCATATACTCTTGTAAAACTTTTAGCAAACAGGTCAGTTAACAACGAAACTCTGTGATTGATCAATTTGAATGAATGGAGCATGGATGAATGCATCTAGTTTAAACCCTTATGAATTAATTAGAATAGGACAAGAGAAATCTAATAGCAGATTTATAACTCTATCTCCTTAGCATCTAAATCGAAAATGCATTCCATTCACATAGTGCGATTTAGCATAGCAAACTATTTCTGAGGGATGCGTTGTGGCCTTAGTTAAATGTCATTAGTAGTAATAATGCAAACCAGATCATAGGCGCAGGTGTGATTTCGACCTGATTGCTGAAGGCTTTTGAGTAAATTTGCCAGAATTCAGTTTAATGATTTGATTGATGTCAACTACAATTGTAATATGATTTCTTGAGTCCAGTTGCGTGGTTAAATAGTTCAGGTTTATCTCAGTTGGTTTTAAAAGTAGAATTAAGGTTTGATGAATGAAATTGCCATAGAGTAGATCATATATCGAGCGTGAAAGACTGAGTTGTCCACTTTGGTTGATAAGCGTGTGAAACAAACATTTCAAACAGTTTTGATATTGCAATCTCTTGTTTGGTTCTTCAGATAATGGAATTAATGTGAAGTGTCCCATCCTAGGGTTTGAGTGAGGAAATAATTAGTAAGCGTAAAACTGATTGTGTGAACATAAGATCAACTTATAGATGCATTTAGATTAAATTCCTCAATTTCTTTCAAGTATCACTTGTGAAAGCTAGAATTACGGTTTTTTGGATTTTTGAATGAAGTGTTGAGTTGTTGTATTGAAGAATGAAGTTTGTTGAAACTAGGCATTTGTTTTGAAGTAGAACTTATGACAATTAGGTTTTCATTGAATCTAGATTCCAGTCCAGTGACGAGATAGGCCAAATTTACAAAGATTTCAAGTGTTCAAGTTAAATTTCATTATTAATTCTTCTTGTGATAGCTCATAAGTATTTGTGTGTTTTATTCCTTTGCTGATCATTATAAAGGAAACCTTAAAGCTCTGACCTACAAAATGAATCAAGAAGTGCAGTGCAACTCGTGTTTACAAGCTTGGATTGACAATTAAATATTAAGAGCTTTAATTCACCAATTTAATCTCTCAACGTTTTGGCGTCGTTGCCGGGGAAGTTGTAATTTTTGATTCAGGCAACCATTATTAGAGTTTCAAGGTCTTGCAGGGTTGTCAGAGGGCGGAGAGTGCACGGTAAGGTGTGAGTGAAGAGCCACACATCCACTTTTGTGGGGTTGCTCCAAAGTCTAGCCGATTACTGATTTTTCTTGAGTTTTTATTTCCTTTTATTTTATGTGTAGAAGTAAAGGTAGGCTTAGGGATAGTAAAGGTAGATTCATTTCCAATGTTAGTTTTCTTGCAATTAGCAGTTTTTAATTCAATCTTTGAATGACAAAACATTTTTGGTGTGTTGTAAGAACCCCCCTCTTTTGTACTAATCCATGTTGCGAGACAGGGATCATCAACCAACAGGAGAAATTCAAGAATGACCGAGACCTTGAAGAATGTCCCTCGAAGCACTTTCTCGAATCCTAGCAGTAGCTAGGATATCTTCCTCTCAGTAAGAGTTCATCCTAACCGGATTCAGGAAGTTATCTATTTCTCCACAACCAACAAAGGATTTGGAAGCCTCCCTTGATTCCTCTTGCCTATCTACCAAGTAGATCGATGAATCATATACCAAATCTAATGGGGAGCATCCAGCTAAACCTAAGATGAAGAACTTTCACCATGTCCAACAACAAGCCTTGTATACCTTCCAGAGACCAATTATTCAAGTTTGCCTGGCACAACCGAGGAGCACTTTCAGAGTGGTCCAAATGAAGAAATGAGCCAATACCACTAGGATTATATCGAGCATTGGTTCCAGGTTACAATTCAGTCAAAGTACCACTCTAATCTTCAAATACTCTTTGCATTATATCTTTCAAAGTTGATTGTTCATGCTCATGCACCATCTAAAGTTTATATGTTAAATCTGGGCATGATTATATCTTTGTCCCTGATCCGCACATGGCTTCATTGGAAGTTCTCTTTCACTGGAAGGAGGATGTCTTCTCTTCAGTATAGTAGTATAGTATTGTAATAAATAAATGAAATAGTCATTTTGTGAAAACCAGCGTGTTTAGCACAACTGGATAGGGACTTTGCTTGAAAACTAGGTAACTGGCAGGCAAGGTTCCCAATAAAGTTTGTAAATTTGTATAAGTTATTAAAAGTATGTATCTTTCATCTCATTATGTTTTTACTTGAGTTGGTTGATGTGGGATTCCTTAAGGCCCACCTGCCAACAAGCCTTCTCCCATCGACATCAGCACATCATTTGGGACCAAGGTTATGGTTAGATAAGGTACCTGGGAACATGCATTTCTTAATGGCAGGGATCCTTGTCATCTACTAAGGAAATACATCAATGTTTCTTGGTGGATGAATTCTGCAGTCCATTCGACTTCAACAAATCCATTCATGGCTAGTAGAATGTACCTAGTGCCTTGATTCCCATTGACATCAAAGGTGGGATATCCCGCATTGGTTAAACGATCTCCTCAATGGTCGGTAATCTAATGATTCTTTCTTATGTTCGACATCGACACCATTTATTCACATAAGCAAGATTGCACATGGGTGTGTAGCGTTTGAAGACTATATGGTTTTTAAGATCTCGACATAGATTTGCAGCAATTTGGATTTTTGTATCAGCGTTTCCATTATCATTTGCAGCAACAGTCACCTTTCCTCACTTGTTTTGGGACATACAACTCCTTAGGCATGGGGGAGAAGGGGACCTCCAGTTCATCCTTATGTCTTCAGTTCATCCTTCAGGGCTTCAGCTTCTCTCAGCAGATCCAAATCAACCTCCATTGCAGCTCTAGCTCTTCTTCAGCAAATCATATCAGCAATCACATCAGCTACAACCATTCCATCTTCCACTTCATCTCACAGCACCAGGCACATCAACAACAAGGTAAAACTTGAGATAAATTTGGCTTATGATTCTCTAATTCATTAGAAGGTTAAAGAAACTTAATGACTCACCACTTCTCATTCCATGCATTTCATCTTTCATAAACCACCATCCTTTTATCATCCTTCCACTCACTCCGCACATACTCTAATTACAAGATCATGTTGATAACAAAAACCTTATGGTGCATTGATAAAGCAGCCTCTAGGATACCTTCTCCTTCCATGATGAAAAACATTAGGATGAAGTCATTACTGCCATTAAATGATAAAGGAAACCACCTATAGACATTGGTCTTACGAAGACAGAGTATCAATCGCCCATTCACCATCTCCATCACTCATCTCTCCTTCACTCGTCCCTTTCTTGTCCTCAATTTGTATTGCTCACTAATTAGTGTGGCCTATTAAGTTTGGAGAATGTTGCACCACAAGAACCAACACCTCCAAATATTCAAGTAAGTGTTGCTCCACAAGAACCAACACCTTCAAATATCCAAGCAATGTTGTCCCATAAGAACCAACCTCTACAAAACAATGTCAAGAATATGTCAATGAGAAAAATATTTGTTTGCATGAAGACATGCAAACCCTCAGGCACGGGGGGATGTTGGGCCTCGAATATGCACATTTTTCTGTCATACAAAACTGCCATTTATAACCTAAATTCCGACACGATTATACTCATTTCACGTCGTAATTCCATCATTTATCACTAAATCACATCCTAGGCCTCGTGGTTGATTATCGTTAGTTTTATTAGTTTTTCGATGATTAGAGATGATTTAGTCGTGATTTACTAATGATTGTTTTGCCAAGTTCATGTGTCGAAGCATTCTATTGCCATAAGTCTCCACAAGTCAAATTTAACTAGTTGCTGGGTAGTTGAGTACGAAATTGTTGTAGGTGAAAAATGAATTTTCTGATCAAATGGGGCATAATCTTGAAATTCCGAGACAAGGGTTTTGTTCAGAGAACGATGTTTCATATAACCCAAAAACTATTTGCCAAAATTTGTCTTCGTGAAAGAGTTATTATTGGGGGAATATTCCAATGAAAACCATTTTTGAACGTGAACGTATTGGGTGAATTTGGGTCCGGTTTTTGCTGAACAGTTTTGGTTGACAACTGCTATATCAGAATACGGTTTTGATAGGAAGAGGACAATTAAAAATTAGAGGACTTTAGTGCTAAATATGAGTAACTCATGGATCTCCATATCATTGGTTTCCAATGCCCTTCTATGTAATAGCGCTGATGTTAATTGTGAAAGCCACGATGCCTCTAAAGGCTTAAACATGTGATATGTTTAGGGAGTGTGGATATTGTACTTCAATTCTGGTTATCAAGACTTGAAGACCGTGATTTAATTCTCTGTTAATGGAGCCCGAGGTTGTGATTGTCATGATGAGTAACTGATTTGCTTGTGGAGGGTTGTGGAATTTATGAATTCCTGAGATAATTTGCTGAAAGCATAGCTAGATCTTGTAAATCCTAAGCTCTCCGAGAGTGGCAAGGGCCCACCACAACAGGATCAGCCCATGTAAGCATAGATAGAGGTAATTCGTACATGTGTTTGATTAAATTCTTGTTTTTACAGTTGTTTCTGAAAAATCGATTTTGTTTTTCGTGTGATTGATTTGTGTTCCTTTAGAAGAAATGATTTCATATGTTAATCTTTAGTTGGAGAGTTTCATAAGTGAAAGTTATAAAAATTGTTGCTGTAGGTGGAATTTTTTCCTTTTCTACAAGTTCTACTTCTTATTCGAACCTTGCCATCATTGCTTTCTTACCAGAACTTTACTTGCATATCTCACTATTTGAAAGAGTTTTGTATCTGGCATATATTCTTGTAAACCTTTTAGCAAACAAGTCGGTTAAAAACACAACTCTATGATTAATCAGTGTGAACAAATGGAGCGTGGTTGAATGCATCCAGTTTAAACCCTTATGAATTAATTAGAACAGGATAGGAGAAGTCTAATAGCAGATTTATAACTCTATCTCCTTAGCATCTAAATCGAAAATGCATCCCATTCACATAGTGTGATTTAGCATAGCAAACTGTTTCTGAGGGATGCGTTGTGACCTTAGTTAAATGTCATTTTCCAAAATTTTCATCAGCAGTAAGAATGCAAACTAGATCATAGGCACAGGTGTGAGTTTGACCTGATTGCTGAAGGCTTTTGAGTAAATTTGCTAGAATTCAATTTAATGATTTGATTGATGTCAACTACAATTGTAATCTGATTTCTTGAGTACAGTTGCGTGGTTAAATAGTTCAGGTTTATCTCAGTTGGTTATAAAATTAGAATTAGGGTTTGATGAATGAAATTGCCATAGAGTAGATCATAAATCGAGCGTGAAAGACTGAGTTGTCCACTTTGATTGATAAGTGTGTGAAAGAAACATTTCAAACAGTTTTGATATTGCAATCTCTTGTTTGTTATTCAGATAATGGAACTAGTGTGAAGTGTCTCATCCTAGGGTTTGAGTGAGGAAACAATTAGTAAGCGTAAAATTGATTGTGTGAACATATGTTCAACTTACAGATGCATTTAGATTAAATTCCTCAATTTCTTTCAAGTATGACTTGTGAAAGCTAGACTTAGGGTTTTTTGGACTTTTGAATGAAGTGTTGAGTTGTTGGATTGAAGAATGAAGTTTGTTGAAACTAGGCATTTGTTTTGAAGTATGACTTATGACAATTAGGTTTTTATTGAATCTAGATTCCAGTCCAGTGACGAGATACGTCAAATTACATAGATTTCAAGTGTTCAAGTTAAATTTCATTATTAATTCTTCTAGTGATAGCTCATAAGCATTTGTGTGTTTTATTCCTTAGCTGATCATTATAAAGGAAACTTTAAAGCTCTGACCTACAAACTGAAACAAGAAGTGAAGTGCAACTCGTGTTTACGAGCGCGGATTGACAATTAAATATTAAGAGACTTAGTTCACCAATTTAATCTCTCAACATTTTGGTGTCGTTGTTGGGGAAGCTGTAATTTTTGATTTAGGTAACCATTATCAGAGTTTCAAGATCTTCCAGGGTTGTCAGAGGGCGGAGAGTGTACGGTAAGACGTGGGTGAAGAGCCATGCATCCACTTTTGTAGGGTTGCTCCAATGTCTGGCCGATTACTGCTTGTTCTTGAGCTTTTATTTCCTTTTATTTTATGCATAGAAGTAAAGGTAAACCTAGGGATAGTAAAGGTAGATTCATTTCCAATCTTAGTTTTCTTGCAATTAGCAGTTTTTAATTCAAGCTTTGAATGACAAAACATTTTTGGGGTGCTGTAAGAACCCCTATCTTTTGTACTAATCCATGTTGCAAGAAAAGGATCATCAACTAGCAGGAGAAATTCAAGAATGATCGAGATCTTGAAGAATGTCCCTCGAAGCACTTTCTCAAATCCCAGCAGTAGTTGGGGAAGTTATCTATTTCTCCACAACCAACATAGGATTTGGAAGCCTCCCTTGATTCCTCTTGCCTATCTACCAAGGAGATCGATGAATCATATACTAAATCTAATGGGGAGCATCCAGCTGAACCTAAGATCGAAGAACTTTCACCATGTCCAGCAACAAGCCTTATATACCTTCCAGAGACCAATTGGCACAACCAAGGAGGACTTTCAGAGTGGTACAAATGAAGAAATGAGCCAATACCACCAGGATTATATCGAGCATTGGTTCCAGGTTACAATTCAGTCAAAGTACCACTCTCATCTTCAAATACTCTTTGCATAATATCTTTCAAAGTTGTTGATTGTTCATGCTTATATACCATCTAAAGTTTATATGTTAAATTTGGGCATGATTATATCTTTGTCCCTGATCCGCACATGGCTTCATTGGAAGTTCTCTTTCACTGGAAGGAGGATGTCTTCTCTTCAGTATAGTAGTAAAGTTAGTATTGTAATAAATAAATGAAATAGTAAAGAGAAAAATAATTCATTTTGTGAAAACCAACGTGTCTAGAACAACTGGATAGGGACTTTGCTTGAAAACTAGGTAACTGGCGGGCAAGGTTCCTGATAAAGTTTGTAAATTTGTATGAGTTCTTCAAATCATGTATCTTTCATCTCATTATGTTTTTACTCGAGTTGGTTGATGTGGGATTCCTTAAGGCCCACTTTCCAACAAGCCTTGTCCCATCGACATCAACACATCATCTGGGACCAAGGTTAGGGTTAGATAAGGTACCTGGGAGCGTGCATGCCTTAATAGCAGGTATCCTTGTCATCTACTAAGGAAATACATTAATGTTTCTTGGTGGATGAATTTTGCAGTCCATTCGACTTCGACAAATCCATTCATGGCTAGTAGAATGTACCTAGTACCTTGATTCCCATTGACATCAATGGTGGGATATCTCGCATTGGTTAAACGATCTCCTCAATGGTCGGTAATCCAATGATTCTTGCTTATGTTCGACATCGACACCATTTATTCACATAAGTAAGATTGCACATGGGTGTGTAGCGGTTGAAGACTATATGGTTTTTAATATCTCGACATAGATTTGCAACATTTTGAATTTTGTATCAGCATTTCCATTATCATTTGTAGCAGCAATCACCTTTCCTCAGTTGTTTGGGGACATACAACTCCTCAAGCATGGGGGAGAAAGGGACCTCCAGTTCATCCTTCAGGTCTTCAGCTTCCCTCAGTAGATCCAAATCGGCCTCCATTGCAGCTCTAGCTCTTCTTCAGCAGATCAGATCAACAGTCACATCAACTCCAGCCATTCCATCCTCCACTTCATCTTACAGCACCAGGCACATCAACAACAAGGTAAAACTTGAGTTAAATTTGGCTTATGATTCTCTATTTCATTAGAAGGTTAAAGAAACTTAATGATTCACCACTTCTCATTCCATGCATTTTATCTTTCATAAATCATCATCCTTTTGTCATCCTTCCATTCACTCTGCATATACTATGATTACAAGACCATGTTGAAAACAAAAACCTTATAGTGCATTGATAAAGCAGCCTCTAGGATACCTTCTCCTTCCATGATGAAAAACATTAGGATGAAGTCGTTACTGCCATGAAATGATAAAGGAAACCACTTGTAGACATTGGTCTTACGAAGACAGAGTATCAATCGCCCATTCACCATCTCCATCACTTATCTCTCCTTCACTCGTCCCTTTCTTGCCCTCAATTTGTATTGCTCACTAAATTAGTGTGACCTATTAAGGATGGAGAATGTTGCACCACAAGAACCAACACCTCCAAATATTCATGTAAGCGCTGCTCCACAAGAACCAGCACCTTCAAATATCCAAGCAATGTTGTCCAACAAAAACCAACATCTACAAAACAATGTCAAGAATTTGTCAATGAGAAAGATATTTGTTTGCATGAAGACATGCAAACCCTCAAGCACAGGGAGATGTTGGGCCTCGAATATGCGCATTTTTTTGTCATACAAAACTGCCATATATAACCTAAATTCTGACACCATTATACTCATTTCACATCGTAATTCCATAATTTATCGCCACATCACATCCTAGGCCTCATGGTTGATTATTGTTAGTTTTATTAGCTTTTCGATTATTAGAGATGATTTAGTTGTGATTTACTAATGATGGTTTCGCCAAGTTCAGGTGTTGAAGCATTCTATTGTCAGAAGTCTCCACAAGTCAAATTTAACTAGTTGTTGGGTAGTTGAGTATGAAATTGCTGTAGGTGAAAAAATGACCTTTTTGATCAAATGGGGCAGAATCTTGAAATTCAGAGACATGGGTTTTGTTCAGAGCACCATGTTTCATATAACCTAGAAATTGTTTGCCAAAATTCGTCTTTGGGAAGGAGTTATCATCGGGGGAATATTCCAATGAAAACCATTTCTAAACGTGAACGTATTGGGTCAATTTGGGTCTAGTTTTTGCTGAATGATTTTGATTGACAACTTCTATATCAGAATATGGTTTTGATTGGAAGAGGGCAATCAAAAATTAGAGGATTTTAGTGCTAAATATGAGTAACTCATGGATCTCCATATCATTGGTTTCCAACGCCCTTCTATGTAACAAAATTGATGCTAATTGTGAAAGCCACAGTGCCTATAAAGGCTTAAACATGTGATATCTTTAGGGGGTGAGGATATTGTACTTTGATTCTGGTTATCAAGACTTGAAGACTGTGATTTAATTCTCTGTTAATGGAGGCCGAGATTGTGATTGTCATGATGAGTTACTGATTTGCTTGTGGAGTGTTGTGGATTTTATGAATTCCTGAGATAGTTTGCTGAAAGTGTAGCAAGATCTTGTAAATCCTAAGCTCTCCGGGAGTGGCAAGGGCCCACCACAACCGAATCAGCCCATGTAAGCATAGATAGAGGTAATTCGTAGGTGTGTTTGATTAAATTCTTGTTTTTACAGTTGTTTCTAACAAATCGATTTTATTTTTCATGTGATTGATTTGTGTTCCTTTCGAGGAAGTGATTTCATATGTTAATCTTTCATAAGTGAAAGTTCTAAAAATCGTTGTTGTAGGTGCGAGTTTGTTCTTTTCTACATGTTCTGCTTCTTATTTGAATCTTGCTAGCATTGCTTTCTTACCAGAACTTTACTTGCAGATCTCACTATTTGAAAGAGTTTTGTATCTGGGATATACTCTTGTAAACCTTTTAGCAAATGAGTCGATTAAAAATGCAACTCTGTGATTGATCAGTGTGAACGAATGGAGCGTGGTTGAATGCATCCAGTTTAAACCCTTATGAATTAATTAGAATAGGACAGGAGAAATCTAATGGCAGATTTATAACTCTATCTCCTTAGCATCTAAATTGAAAATGCATTCCATTCACATAATGCAATTTAGCATAGAAAATTGTTTCTGAGGGATGTGTTGTGGCCTTAATTAAATGCCATTTTCCAAAATTGTCATCAACAGTAAGAATGCAAACCAGATCATATGCGCATGTGTGAGTTCGACCTGATTGTTGAAGGCTTTTGAGTAAATTTTCCAGAATTCAGTTTAATGATTTGATTGATGTCAACTACAATTGTAATATGATTTCTTGAGTACAGTTGCGTGCTTAAATAGTTCAAGTTTATCTCAGTTGGTTTTAAAAGTAGAATTAGGGTTTGATGAATGAAATTGCCATAGAGTAGATCATAGATTGAGCGTGAAAGACTGAGTTGTCCACTTTGGTTGATAAGTGTGTGAAAGAAACATTTCAAACAGTTTTGATATTGCAATCTCTTGTTTGTTATTCAGATAATGGAATTAGTGTGAAGTGTCTTATCTTAGGGTTTAAGTGAGGAAACTGTTAGTAAGTGTAAAATTGATGTGTGAACATAAGATCAACTGACAGATGCATTTAGATTAAATTCCTCAATTTCTTTCAAGTATCACTTGTGAAAGCTAAAATTAGGGTTTTTTGGATTTTTTAATGAAGTGTTGACTTGTTGGATTGAAGAATGAAGTTTGTTGAAACTAGGCATTTGTTTTGAAGTAGAACTTATGACAATTAGGTTTTCATTGAATCTAGATTCCAGTCCAGTGACGAGATAGGTCAAATTTACAGAGATTTCAAGTGTTCAAGTTAAATTTGATTATTAATTCTTCTTGTGATAGCTCATAAGCATTTGTGTGTTTTATTCCTTAGCTAATCATTATAAAGGAAACCTTAAAGCTCTGAACTACAAACTAAATCAAGAAGTGCAATGCAACTCATGTTTACGAGCACAGATTGACAATTAAATATTAAGAGGTTTAATTCACCAATTTAATCTCTCAACACGCAGCGAGCTGGGAGCCCCTTGCCGCTAACAACTAGCTCGTTGTGTCATTTCTCCGCCACTTGAGGCAACCATGTGGTCCCTCACCCATTTGTCATGATTTTATGTTTGAAGGTGGGCCTCGCGAACCTAAAGGTATGCCTTGTCATTTGGTAATTGAGTAGTGTATTTTGCTTATCATGGATACTTATGGGCATGGATTAATGAGGGGATTCAACGGAAAGAGTGGGCTAGGTATGTGCTCTTGTCCCCTATACCTCTTTTGGATGTTAAGTTGTTAATCTTCGACCCTAGTCCCGTGGGATCTATTTTACTGACCTTTGGGCTTTAGGGATGGTACTACAAGGGAAAATTTAATTTTGGTTGCATGGTCCCCAACCCTCATCCACATATATCACTCCCCTTCCACTCATTATGACCCCATTAATCATTTCTCCCACCTGGGTCCACATAGGGTTAGCCTTCCCCCTCTCCTTGCCCACACCTTGGGTCAGGCCTAAAATGATGCCCTGGAGATTGATGCAGCTAAAAAGAAAAGTAAAAGCATAATTGGCCATATCCAACATGAAAATGTATCACAAAATCCAAAAGATGGTCAGGACAAACACATTTAGCATGTGGGAAAAACCCAATACATGAGTTCTACCCCATTATCATGACCATCACTATGGTTCTTGTTGACCACCACATGTCAACTACCCGTAGCAATACACCTCCTTTTTTCGCAAAGGGTATATTGCTTGATCAACGTGTCTGTGCCAATCGACTATCATCATCAGCATATTCATGTTATTTTGTAAACCCATTTTGCATGTGTAAATTGTAAATAATCTTAGTAGATCTGTGTCATGTATGTAATTGCCTAGGTAAACCTAATTTTCTCGTGATGATCTACATTCCAGAAGGTTTTTTGTCTCACTGATCCATGATCGATAGAGTTTTCCTTCAACCTTTCCCCAAAGTCGGAATGGATTTTGTCATTAGAATGTTAGGGGAGTTCTAGTGTGCTAGATCGAATCTATGTAAAAGTGATTTGGGAATAATCCTAACTATTTGGTTAGGTTATTTTATTACAAATTGCTTGATCTGCTAGATTATGTTTGTATCGCAGAACTGGGTAGTCTATGAGGGTCTATGTCAAATGGGTTTTCTCCCTTGAGATGTAAAATTGTAAAAGTCATGATGTAAAGTGTCTTGAGGGTTAGAAAAATATTTTATCCCCTCATAAGTCCTAGGTCCTACGTATTTTTAAATTTTGCAAAGGCTAAATTCGATGGTCCTTTAAAAAATTAAATTAAGGTCCAGGGGCTAAGGTTAAATGAATATTTTGCTAAATTTTATGCCTTTGGTCCCTAGGGTTAAGTCAAAGTCAAAATTTTGAGGAAATTAATTCAAAAATTAAATTTTTGAATTAATTAAAATGCATTTAAATGGTAATTTCGAATTTCCTCATTATTTTAATTTTGACGGATGAGATTAAAAGATTTTTTGATCCTCATCAATGATCGAGATCGCTTTAACAAGGATCACTCGAACTAGCTGTTGGGAAATTTTTCTTTAAATAAGAGGTCAGTTGTCCATTGAGATCATTCGACCTGGGAGTCATGTGCTGAGTGAAAGCTCTCTTGTAATCGTTTTTCATGTGCAAATAAAGAAAGACTTTGGGGTTAATCTCTGCTGGTGTTACTCTGCGAGAAATGCTATAAGATGTTTTATTTTTTTGCATAGATTTACTTTCAACCATTGATGTTAGCTTATTGAAGAGTGATTTAGACACAAGTATCTTATTTGATCACTGGGGTTTGAATGATAATTTAATTTCTAAATATAATGGCAGGTATCTCCATTAGATCTAAATTCCACTATTGTTTTCTCTCTCTATGTTAATGGTTGAATTAAGCTGTGCAAGAAATCCTTAATTTTGAGTTTACCGGGCGTTCGGGAAAGTTCTCGACTGAACCAGCCAACTCCCGGATTGCATTTTCTGATGAGCCAACTAATTTTGATCCTGGGCCTATCATTAGAATTTCTGTTACAGATGCATGAAGGGTTTTCTGAAGCACCTCATATTGAACTTAAAATTTTGAAAATATTTTAGTGGCATACTAATAAATTTGGCTATTTAGACCCTTTAAACTGTGAATATTGTAATTGTTTAGCTGGTTTTACAGTTTTTAGTTTTGTTTCTTGCATATTTTGTTTCTAGGAGATTTGTTTTGGTCATTGCAAGTTGCAAATCTGAAGAGGATGCCTTAGTTTGAAGCCATATCTAAGCCCTAGAGGGTAACATCTGGCCTCAGAACTAGTTTTTTGCAGGTGTACATTTCTGTTGTTCAAGGGTTTGAAAATCCGGAAAATTTTTATAAGGGTTCATAGGATTTAGAATTTTTATTAAGTTTTCTAGAGAATTTTGTCATTTGTCTGCTACTACTTGCTGCTACCTGCGAATTTTCATTAAAAAAAATTTCAAATTTTTTTTAGGGCCTGCAACATTTTGCTGCTGCCATTCATCTAGCCATTTTCCTTCACGCAATCATCCTCAGCTTCAGCGCCCAAGTCTCTGCTCTCTGCATTGTTTCGAAGAATCAATTAAAATCGAGGGTTTTCTTAATGAATCTGCATTGCAAGTGGATTTGGGCATCATAGAACAAAATCAATATCTTTTTATGAAGTGAAACCCCTGCTTGTTGCACTTAAATCCCTCAAACCCCCATTCGATCTGCAGCGTCTAGGTTTTTATCAGCTCCTCGTCCATCACTCCAGATCCGCAGCAACCCTCCATTCATCATATCCAAGCTGCTAGTCATTGTTCCCTCTTACGTTACCCGTCGTCATTCCCACGCTACTCCTCGCCAGGTCTGCGTTCATCCTCAAAGCCACCATGCAGTCCTTTAACCCGCATTTCCATCCATCTGCATTTCTCCTTGACTTGCCTATCGTGCTTCTCTCTTTCCCTGTCCATCAACTGCAGAAAACCCACTCTTTCACTCGCCAGAAACCATTTTCCCTGCGCTGCTCTTTGCCTTCTCATCGCACTCCTCGCCTGCTGTCAATCCTTCCGCGCAGCTGTAATAGCTTCTCCTTCACTACCATCATCCGTCAACCTAGACACATTCCTTTCATTCCCCATACGTACGTCCCTACTTGCCCTCCTCCATCTAGCTACGGGTCGTCGCCATCGAGAACTTGCACACAAGCAACAGTGAGAAATACGCTCATATTTTGGTTTATTTCCTTTATGCGTTTAGGATTTGGTTTTTCGATTTTTTGTTTTCTTTTTTTTGGTTAGGTTTCAAGGTGTTAGCATAGGATAGTTAGAACAAATTTAGATTTATTTTATTTTATGAATTCTAAAAAAACATAAAACTTTTAATTTTGTTAAATAAAACAACTTTGATTTTATTTTATAAAAATATAAAAAATGCATAAAAAGTTAATTTTAGGGTTTGATTTATTCTTTGTTTAGATTTTCATTTAATCTATAAAAAATAAAATAATTTTAATTGTGTTGAAACATTTTTGTCACATTTAGTCTTGGCACATTCATTTAAGGATTTGTCACATTTACAATTTTGGGTGTATCTTTTTCGCTAAGGCAAAAAGATTTTAAATGTGGGATTAATGTTTGTCATTTTTATGTAGTCAAACGCGCTTAAATTTTATCTAAAGATTAGCTATATGAAAGTGGTGAATCACTCGACACTGGTTAGCATTTAAATTTTATGGTTATTTAAAGCATTTGACCTTTTGAATTTTAATTGCTAAAGCTTTGTGCATCTATTGAATATCTCACATCTGGTGAAATTAATCATTGCTTGGATTATTTAATGTTCCTTACATCTTAGCTATTTTGCATTTTTTTCAAGCAATCGTCAATTATTTCATAAGCAACTAATTGATTACTTTGGATCATTGACTCCTCAAGGCACTGGTATTAAATCATTTAAAACTTTAACAGAGCCTTAATCAAGTAGCTTGTTTTCCCCGTTGTGTCTCCCAAGCCAGCTGATTACCAGTTGGTCTTGTTTTATCCCAGAGGGTCTACCCCCCTTAGCCTAAGGAGACAGCTTAAATGGAGAGATCGAGGATCAAGGTGACAGCTCCTGGTCTGAGCGTTGTCGCGATGCCTAGAAACTCTGTGCGACAACAGTACCTACATGCCCTAGGTGAGCTTTCTTTATCATTCAAGAACACATGATTGTCCCAACCCCTAGTGGGCAATGAACCACCCTACCTTAAAGGGGATATCCATTGTTATACCTTACACATCATGCTCTTATCCCTTGAACCTCGAGAAGTTAATCAAAGAAAATTAATAAAAGACAAAAGGCATAAAAAGAACGGTGGAAAAATCAAGGTCGGGACACCTCATGCACCACGATTTCTCCCTCTTATACATATACCTAAGTGTGGGCTTCTCTTTTACTAGCTACCCTTGTACCCCAACATGTGGCCCAGGTTTGCCCCTTTTATTCCCTACATTCATCTCTTTATCACATGTCGCCACCCTTTGAAGGATGTAACTTAGACATATTATCCCCTTTAAAGGTAGAAACCACCTAATAGGGTACCTGGTTAACCCCATTTGGAACTTGGACATATTAGCACATGTCAAAAGCCACTATGGAAAGGTGTGACATTATGAAGTGCCCACTTGTTTTCCATAATGTGTAAACTTTTTAACTCGATTTCCTTAAATGACTTGTTGTGCAGGATTGCAGATGGTCCCCATTTTGGGTTTGGTCTCCCTATACGGGGTCCTAACCCTCCAAAGTGCTACATTGGCACATGTAGGGTGTGTGTAGAGAGCCATGGGCCTCCACAACAATAGACAACAATTCATGTATCCCCAAATATGTTAAGAGATTTCTCTAGATTCCACTAATGGACAAGGAAGATGCACCTCGCTCACCATGCCTAGTCGACCCCACAGTTGTACGATGCATTTGGCAGATGACCCAGGACTTGTATGCTAACGTGGCATCACCTACACCATCATCTGAGTCCTTACAAATGCTCTACGAGCATCTTTGATCTACTTGGAGACTCATGAGGTTACTTGTGTGCCCTCACACCCTATTGACCACTACGTGTCAACGACCCATAGCAGTACACCTCCTTTTTGCGCAAAAGGGATAACACCTAATTGACGTGTCTATGCCGTTCAACTATCATCATCAGCCTGATCATCATGTTATATTGTAAACCCTTTTTGCATGTGTAAATTGTAAATAATCTCAGCAGATCCATGTCGTGTACGTAATTGCCTAGGTAAATCTAATTTTCTGGTGACGATCTACATTCCGAGAGGTTTTTTGTCTCACCGATCCATTCTTGGATGGTTGGCAAAATTTTCCTTCAGCCTTACCTCAAAGCCAGAGTGGATTTTGTCACTGGGATCTTAGGGGAGTCCTAATGTTCTATATCGAGTCTATGCAAAAGTGATTTGGGAATAATTCTAATTATTTGGTTAGGTTATTTTATTACAAATTGCTTGATCTGCTAGATTATATTTGTGTCGCAAAATTGGGTAGTCTGTGAGGGTCTTTTGCAAATGGGTTTTCCCCCTTGAGATGTAAAAAATGTGAAATCATTATGTAAAGTGTCTTTAGAGTTAGAAAAATAGTTTATCGCCTCATAGGTTAATTAATTAAATTTTCTGGCCAAAATTAATTAAAATCCTAAACCAGAAATCTGATTAATTCTAGGTCCTAGTTCTCCAAAGGCAAAATTCGTTGGTCCTTAAAAAATTAAAGTTGAAGAGGTCCAGGGGCTAAGGTAAATTAATTATTTTGCTAAATTTTAAACTTTTGGCCCCTGGGGGTTAAGTCAAAGTCAAAATTTTGAGAAAATTAATTCTAAAATTTAATTTTTGTATTGATTAAAATTCATTTAATTAAAAAATTTGAATTTCCTCAATAATTTAAAATTTCGACAAATGAGATTAAAAGAAATTTTAATCCTCATCAACTGTTGGAATTGTTTTTATGAGAATCATTCGAACTAGCCGTTGGAGGATTTATCTTTAAATAGGAGGTCATTTTGTCAGTCAGGATGATCTGATCTTTTGATCGTATATTAAGCGAAAAGCTCTCTTGTAATCTTTTTATGAGCAATAAAGAAAGACTTTGGGATTAATTTTTGTTGGTGTTACTCTTCATTGAAATATTGTAAGATGTATCATTTTCATGCATAGATTTCTTTTTAGCTATTGATGATAACTTTCCGAAGAGTAATTTGAGTACAGGTATCTTGCTCAGTCGTTGGGGTTTGAATGATAATTTAAGTTTTGAATATAATAGCAAGTATCTCTTTTAAATCTGAATTTTATTATCGTTTTCTCACTCTATGTTGAGGTTGAATTGAATTTTGCAGGAAAATCTTGATTTTTAGATCATCAAGCATTCAGGGAAGTTCCCGGTTGAACTAGCCAACTCCCAATTCGTGTTTTCTGAAGAGCTCAACTTCATATAAGCCTCAGGATTTATCTAACGATAATATTTTTCTGTAGGGTGTTTTTGGGCTAGTACCTCTCTAAAATTTCAAAATCTTTTAAATATTTTGTGGAAATTTTGATAGATCTGGCTATTAAGAGCATTAGATTATCAGATCAGAGTTGAACTCATACTCATCAGATCTGATAGATCTGTAAATTATTTGTATAGATATGTTATTTACTTATGTAGATCTGAAATTTTGTAACATAATTTTGAATTTTAACACTCGGGGTTTGAGATTTTCTCTATTTTTGTACATATTGGGTATTGGGTTTTTTTCTTTTCACTTGTGCAAGAATAGATCTGAGAAATCAGCCAAGGAAATCTTCATATCTGAGCCAGATCTAGACCCTGGAGGGCAAGATCTGGGCTCAAAGATTGTGTGTAGGTATAGATCTGAGAAATCAACCAAGAAAATCTTCGGATCTGAGCTAAATCTAGACCTTGGAGGGCAAGATGTGGGCTCAAAGATTGTTTGCAGGAATAGATCTGAGAAATCAACCAAGTAAATCTTCAGATCTGAGATTTTTCAAGCAGATATGGGGGTTTTGAGACAGATCTAGGTTCCAAAGGATAATATCTTGTCCCAATTTTGTTTGCATGACCAACCATTAAATATTTTGCAATAAATCTGAAGATCTAAAGCAAAGTAATTCTTTTCAGAACAAACGTTTCAAGTTTTGGGGCTCCTAAGCCCAGATCTTCCTTCTCCTAGCTCAACGCTAGTTCTATTGGCCTTGTGCTAGCTCTCATTTGCCCTAGACTCCCCTTGCTCATTTTCTGATTTGAATATTTAATTTTCTAAAGCTAATCATTGGTCAGTTTTTGCAGAAAATTTGGTAAAAATTTGTGTTTCAGGTATTAAACTTTTTTTGGCAACTTGGGCAAGTGATCTTCAAGGCCTAGGACCTAAGGGTTAAACCATTTTTTTCCTCACTGTTTGCTACAATAATCATATAATTTTCTAATAGTGGTGAAAAACACATCCTAGTGGTTTGAAATTAACTAAGAAAAATTGCTAAATACATTAATAAGTCATTTATGTTTGATGTGTATCAAAAAATTGGCCTAGATCTGCATTTTGGGTGGTTGTTATCTCTGAATAATTCTGTTTCTAAAGTCTGAAATCTAACAGTGGCAAAATTTCATGTCGTTTAGTCTAAAATCAGTTCCTAAGTTGTTTAATACATTAAGAAATTAATTTCTTGAGTTGGGCATTCATCATTAGGTTTATTTCATGTTTTAATTGCTCGCTATAATAAGTATATCAGATTTGATATAATTCCGGAAATCACATCATAACAGGTTGAAATTTTTTGATAATTCGTGGGCAAGTTTGGAATAAATTCGGTAAATTTTTTGCATAAAGATATCATTGATAGCTTACTATTTTCATTGCCATATCGCTGTTGCCATAAAGTTTTTCTTACTGCTGTCCTAAAAATTAATTTCTGAAAATTAAATACTCTGTCATGGAATTGTGATAAAATGCATATCCTTTGTTTCACAAACTGAGTATTTTTTTAGCTTCTGTTGATATTAATTGCAAAGAAGTTTTTGTTCTCTTTGAGCTATCACTGTATCAAAAAGATTTGAAATAAGCTTGTGTTCTAATTGTAATATCTTCGGGGGTTTAATTTCGAGTCTTCATTTAATAAAGTGAACATTTCATTTGAGTATTGGAAGTTTCTGAGACATAAGCATCTTTTCATCCTTGAATCTAATTTCATCTCATCTTCTCATCATCTGGTGCATTTGCATATAACTTAGTTTTGCATAAATAAAATTTACTTCCAAGCATAAGCTTGGTCGATAGAGAGATAGGTATCCATCCATCTTTGCTTGAGTAGCCTGCTTTTAATATTAAAATGGCGACCTTGCAGTCGTCAGAGACACAACACTTTGCAGTGCCGGAGATACTGGGTCTGCTAGATTTCTAGAAGAGGTATCGTTAATCACACCTTAGTGTATTTCACCTTATCTTTTTTCTGCCAATTACTATGAAATCAGACTCAATATAAAAAGGATCGAAGGGTTAAAACTTAAAGAGGCATTTAACTAAAATTAACCAAGATTCTTGCATCTCACATTAGTTTTAAGGTCTGCATTTCATATAAGATAATCATTCATCTAAGCAGTAGTTGCTAATCAATTACTTGGTCTTCATTTTCCTAGCAAGATCGTTGACTCCATAAGACACTAGTATCAATCATTTAAAATCTAATCAAATCCTATATGTCCTGTTAAATCTTAATCAAGTACTTGATCACTTCACTATGTCTCCCGAACTGATTGGTTCCCAACTAGTTCTTCATTCCAGTTTTCCATAGTGTCTACTCCCCTTAGTCTGCTATAGGGAGACAACTTAAATGGAGAGATTGAGGATCAGGGTGACAGCGCCCGATCTGAGTCGTTGTCTCGGTGCCTAGACATTCTGTGTACATCTAAAGGAGAATTTTGTGGTATCAACATTTCTTTTTCTCTATAGTTAAATGTGCTTAAATTTTCATATATAAAGATTAAGTATATGCAAGTGGTAAATTTCCTAGAGTTTGGTCACTAAGCATAATCATTTAAATTCTAGGATCTAAATCGGTTAGCATTTAAATTTCATGGTTGTGTAAAGTATTTGAATTTTTTTAAATTTAATTGCTGAGGCGTTATGCATTTGTTGAATATCGTGCATCTATTTATCATTATTGCTTGGATTATTTAATACTCGTTACATGCTAGACATTTTTTTTCAAGTGATTGTTAAAGAATCTTGTTGTGGAACTATAGTAGATTGCATACTTCTATTTTCTAAGCAGCAATTGCTAATCGATTACTTGATCTTAATTTCCCTAGCAAGATCGTTGACTCCATAAGGCACTGGTATCAATCGTTTAAAATCTAATCAAATCCTAAATCTTGCTAAATCTTAATCAAGTACTTGATCGCCTCGCTGTGTCTCCTGAACTGGTTGGTCCCAACTAGTTCTTTGTTCCATTTTTCCATAGGGTCTCCCCCCCTTAGCCTGTTGTAGGGAGACAACATAAATGGAGAGATTGGGGATCCGGGTGACAACCCCCGATCTGAGCGTTGTCGCGGTGCCTAGACATTCTGTGCGACAACATTTTTGGTGTCGTTACTGGGGATATTTTATTCTCGACGCTTCAACGACATTTTATCTTCATTCTTCTCATATCATCTTTATTCATTTTAGCCAGCAACGCCAACATATTTTGGTGTCGTTGTCAGGGACCGATTTATTGGGCCTTGGCTTTCCGACATTCATCTTTCATCTTTCTCATCTTTTCATTTGAGCCAACAACTACAACATTTTTGGCGCCATTGCAAGGGATAGAGTTTTTCTGTCCTTGGTTTCCTCAACATTGTTTTAATCATCTCATATTTTCCACCATTCATTAGCCGGTCAAGAGACACAACATTTCCTGATGTCATTTGATCTTTTCATCACCCTATCTTTCATCATCTGATTAATCGTTTCATCTACACCTTTAGCACCTGGAAATTTCAGTTCGTTTCTTGTTTGGGTGGCGACTCCACTTCTTCCATTTATTATTTCTCAGGCAAAAAGCCCTCCCTTATATCCGGTTGTTTGTTGCCTTTTGGATCCTAGAGTTAGATTCATGTTCAAGTGGTGACTCCACTTCTGTCATTTTTTACAAGAATTTCTACTAGAAGCCGCTTCTTGTGGATCTCTTGATTTTCTTGAGCAAGGGTCTCTCTCTCTCATCCATTTGGTCCCTCATTATTCCTTCAAGCAAGTCATCATGGATGATTCGTTTACCCCATGTCATTTTACTGATTTTCTCCATGATATTCCAGAAGTGGCCATTCATAAATTGTCTTTGTTCTCGGGTGGTGATTCAGTCACTATTATAAAGCATCTATGCATGGTTACTCATACAATGCTCAGATATTGTAGTTCTCCCCAGTATGATCATGAAGATGTCAAAATGCGTCTATTTGCCTTTTCTTTAGAGGGTGATGCTTTGAATTGGTTTAATAATTGTCCTAAAGATTCTTTCGCTTCTTTACAAGACATCGTCAATGCTTTTAAAAATAGATATGGTTATCAAGGTACCCCACCTTGTGCCCCTAAAATTATGCAACAAAATGAAAGTGATTTTGTGAAGGATCCAGCTGTCGATGAAATATTTCAAAACAATTCTCCATATCAGAATGCACCATCCACTTGTACCATTGCAAGTCAAATCCATGACAGTGGAAAAACAGGGACAAGTTGTCAAATCAATGTCAACAATGAAAGAGACAATGGTAAACAAATTATAGAAGAAATAAAGCAATTGGTTAAAGACATGCAGTTCAATCAAATGTAGCTGGTAAAAAAATATGGAGCTTAATCAAGAGAAATTTGTAATTGATTACGTCAAGGATATGAGAACTTTATACACTCAACTGGAAAAACGTGATGAGGAGATAGAAATCATGAAAATTAAACACTCCGATCACATAACCACCGTAGTAGAAAAGTGTGCTCAGAATATGGAGGATATGAGGACCAACATGCAGAAGGAAATGGAAACCATGATAGCTAATCATGGCAGAGAAATTAATTCTATGCAAAGCAAGTTATTAACTATGGATGAAGAAATGACCATCATGAGATTTGATTATAATAATCAGTTGGCTACCATGCAAGCAAATCATAAGAAAGAGATAAACTATATGCAAAACTGTTTCATGGGCATGAAAACAAAGAAACAAGGAAACGTCAATAGATCATAAGCCTCCTTGTCTGTTGCAGCAAGCTCCATCTTATTATGAGGAGATCATTTGTTCCATTGAAAAGTGGTTAATTGAAGGTGACCCGGATAAAATTGAAATCGATAACAATTAGGTCGACGCTCACATGGTTAATCCACCAGCAATAGAAGATCAAGTTATAACTCATGACACCTGTGAGACTGATCCATCATTCTTGACAGAACAGATGCAAAATGAAGAAAGACATGTCACACATATCTTACAACTTCATCTGAGAGTTTTGAAGCAGAATGTTCCACGTCATCAATGATACAACCTGCCACAAAGAAAAGACGTAAGAGAAAGAGAATGAGAAAGCGATTTGATGCATCAGATGGTCGTAAGCAGCTTGATTTTCGAGTAGGAAAAAGCCCTACCGTATGTAGGATTGGACATGGCACATCCGAGAAACAGCCGACAGATTTGCCTGAAAGCAGGCAAATGCTCAGTATGCACTATATTGAACGCATCTAATGCCATAGGGCATCTTTGTATTATATTTCTAAACTTATGCCCTGTTATTTCAGTATTTCATTTTGTAGTTAGATATGTGTTTTTCATATTGTTAGACTAGTTAATAAATGAAGAGCTTATATCATACATGTGCTTAATGTTATATCATGATTTTTGGATGGATGCTACTTAAGTTATGTTGTGTGTTACGTGAATGCAAATTCTGGATTCTCACATTCCTCCAATGTAGCAACATGTCCCCAAGTAGCACCAGATGTTGACCACTACGTGTCAACGACCCATAGCAATACACCCACTTTTTCGCAAAAGAGATAGTACTTGATCGACGTGTCCATGCCGTTCAACTATCCTCATCAGCCTAATCATCATGTTATACTGGAAACCCTTTCTGCATGTGTAAATTGTAAATAATCTCAGCAAATCCGTGTTGTGTATGTAATTGCCTAGGTAAACCTAATTTTCTAGTGACGATCATCGTTTCGAGAGGTTTTTTGTCTCACCGATCCATTCTCGAATGGCCGACAAAGTTTTCTTTCAGCCTTACCCCAAAACCGGAGTAGATTTTGTCACTGGGATCTTAGGGGAGTCCTAGTGTTCTAGATCAAGTCTATGTAAAAGTGATTTGGGAATAATCCTAACTATTTGGTTAGGTATTTTGTTACAAATTGTTTGATCTGCTAGATTATATTTGTGTCGCATAATTGGGTAGTCTGTGAGGGTTTTTGCAAATGGGGTTTCCTCCTTGAGATGTAAAAAATGTGAAATCATGATGTAAAGTGTCTTGAGGGTTAGAAAAATAATTTATCCCCTTATAGGTTAATTAATTAAATTTTCTGACCAAAATTAATTAAAATCCTAAGCTAGAAATTTGATTAATTCTAGGTCCTAATTCTCCAAAGGCAAATTCGTTGGTCCTTAAAAAATTAAAGTTTAAGAGGTCTAGGGACTAAGGTAAATTAATTATTTTGCTAAATATTAAGCCTTTGGTCCTTGGGGGGTTAAGTCAAAGTCAAAATTTTGAGGAAATTACTTCAAACATTTAATTTTTGAATTAATAAAAATTCATTTAATTAAAAAATTCGAATTTCCTCAATAATTTAAAATTTTGACGGAAGAGATTAAAAGAAATTGTACTCGTCATCAGTGGTCGAGATTGCTTTGATGAGGATCACTCGAACCAGTCGTTGTAGGATTTATCTTTAAATAGGAGGTCATTTTGTCAGTCAGGATGATCCGATCTTTTGATCGTGTACTAAGCAAAAGCTCTTTTGTAATCTTTTATGAGCAATAAAGAAAAACTTTGGGGTTAATTTCTGTTGGTGTTACTCTTCGTGGAAATATTGTAAGATGTGTCATTTTCATGCATAGATTTCTTTTTAGCCATTGATGATAGCTTTTTGAAGAGTGATTTGAGTACAAGTATCTTGTTCAGTCGCTGCTAGGGTTTAAATGATAATTTAAGTTATGAATATAATAGCAGGTATCTCTATTAAATCTAAATTTTATTATCGTTTTATCGCTCTAGGTTGATGGCTGGATTGAGTTCTGCAGGAAAGTCTTGACTTTTAGATCATCAGGCGTTCGGGGAAGTTCTCGATTGAATTAACCAACTCCCGATCCGTGTTTTCTGAAGAGCCCAGCTTAAATTTGATCTCGGGTTTATCATAAGATATTTTTTAGGGGTGATACATGAAGGGTTTTGAGCTCAGTGCTTCCTCTAAAAATCAAAATATTTAATTTTTCTGTGCTAAATCGATAGATCTGGCTGTTGAGAGCCTCAAATTATCAGATTTGGGAGCGGAGTTGGACTCACACTCCTTAGATCTGATAGATCTACCATTCATGTATATAGATCTGTAATTATTTTCAGTTTTCTAACTTGGGTTTTTGGGGTTTTAGTTTTTTGGGTCATTGTATATATTGTTTGGGTGTTTCTTGTTGTCCTGTAGCTGCAGATCTGAAGCTGAAAGCTGTGTAGAGTCCAAATCTAGGCCCTGGGGGTAAGATCTAGATCTCTAGGGGTCCATCAGCATCATTTTGGCAAAGATCATATCCAGATTTCACAGTCCAAGGGTTTAAATTTATTTATTTTCAGATCCAGAAATTTTCGTGAGGGGTTTATTAAGAACTCTAGAGCAAAAAGATTTAAAATTTTAAATTAAGATTGCTGGAATTTTTTTTAGGAGGTTCTGGTGATTTAAAGAATTTTTGGGCCACCACTTTGCAGATCGATTTGTTGCCTGGTCTCAGGGTTCATTATGCAATTTCAATTTTTTTTTACAAGACCCTCGCTGTCTTCCATCGTTGCCACCAAATCCTGTATTTTCTCATCCTCTAGCCTCCAATTCGTTGCTACCATTCTGCCTGCAATCCAAGTTTTCTTTCCCACACCCGCTGTCTTCCTTCAGCCACATTTCCTCCATCCCATCGTAGCTTCTCCCTCCACATTTAGTTGTTGCCAGCATCTAAACCTCACACAGTCCTCACTGTCTGCTCACGTTGGCCATTCTGCACCCTCTCCTCGTTGTTGTCGTGTAGGTACTCATCCTCACGTCCTTCTATCTTCGTTGCTTGTTCTAGCTCTATCTGATCTCCTTCGTCGAGTTGTTCTTCCCTCTCACCGTCAAACTTGCACACGCAACAACAAAACCTCGGATCCCTTGTCACGTTGATATCCACGATGCCCCTTCCACGCATACCTCCAACTAGGCCCTCAATCGAACCACGCTCTCTGGTCCCCAATCCCTCAACTTCGTCCAACTTTTCTTCCACACAGCCATCGAACCCATCATCCACTGCATGCTTAACTCTCCTCACCGCTTCCCTCTGCGTATTCACCTGTCCAAACCCTCACAACCTTCCTTGCTATTGAGCTCCTATCTGTCGAGCTCACTTGCAAACAACAAACAGTAAAAACATTTCGACTTTTTTTTTGTATGGGTTTAGTTAGGTTAGTGTATTCACATATTTTTTAGTTTCAACTTAGGGTTAGATAGGTTAATTTTTATGAAGTTTGTTGTCTTTAACAAAAAAAAAAAAATCAAAGTTCCATTTTGGTCTCCTTTTTATCTTTGGTTTTAGTTTTCATTATTTTATTTTGACTTTGATTTTATTTGTTTTATTAAATTTAAAGACAATCTAAAAAATTTAAAATGTCAAAAAATTTAAAATTTTCAGAATATACAAAGTATATTAAAAATAAAAATAAAAACATTAAAAATCTAAATCTAAAAACATTAAAAAAGTCCTAAAAATTAAAAAATTAAAAATTAAAAATTAAAAATTAACATTTAAAAACTAAACAAAATTAAAAATTAAAAAAGAGGCTCCATTTTCATTTTTAATGTGACTTTGAGATATCCTAAAGTTTTAAATCGAAATAAATTTCACTTTAAAAAGTTTTTTAAATTTTTTATGTGGCCTCTAGCCCATTAATTTTTTTTTTTTTTAAATTATTAATCTTTTTTCGACTTATTTTGGTCACATTTAGTCTTGCTTAGCACACCGAAAAGTTTTACTAAAGACTAATCAATTTTGTCAAAGATAAAATCTAAAGGAAAAATTTGTGGTATCAGCTTTTCTTTTTCTCTATAGTTAAATGTGCTTAAATTTTCATATATAAAGAATAACTATAAGAAAGCGGTAAATTTCCTAGAGTTGGGTCACTAAGCATAATCATTTAAATTCTAGGATCTAAATCGGTTAGCATTTAAATTTCATGGTTGTGTAAAGTATTTGAATTTCTTAAAATTTAATTGCTAAGGCATTGTGCATCTATTGAATATCTTGCATCTATTTATCGTCATTTCTTGGATTATTTAATGCTCGTTACATGCGAGACATTTTTTTTCAAGTGATTGTTAAAGAATCTTGTCGTGGAACTATAATAGATTGCATACCTCTGTTTTCTAAGCAATTGCTGCTAATCGATTACTTGATCTTAATTTCCCTAGTAAGATCATTGACTCCATAAGGCACTGGTATCAATCGTTTAAAATCTAATCAAATCCTAAGTCTTGCTAAATCTTAATCAAGTATTTGATCGCCTTGTTGTGTCTCCCGAACTAGTTGGTCCCAACTCGTTCTTCTTCATTCCATTTTTCCGTAGGGTCTCCCCCCCTTAGCCTGCTGTAGGGAGACAGCTTAAACGGAGAGATTAGGAATCAGGGTGACAACCCCCGATCTGAGCATTGTCACGGTGCCTAGACATTCTGTGCGACAACACACCCATTGGGAGCACCATAGGTTTATTATTTAGAGAACAAGGGGCCAACCCCTTGTCCACTACTTTTGGGAGTCTTATTCATCATTGTGGCATTTATGGACTTCATTAAGCTTCTTAGAAGGCCCAACGACATGTACTATTGATCATTCGACCTCTTGAGAGGCTCATTCTTTTGTTTATGATCTTGATTGGTTGGATTGTCACCAAAAGTTAGTTATTCTGCACATTATTTTATTCTAGGGGCTAATGTAGGCCCAAGTAGCTAAATCAAACTAATTAAAAGTGTATAAATAGAAGTGATGATGATTCAATTTAGCATCATCACTTGGATTGGACTTATACATCTTTGGAGAATTTCATTATCCTTCTTGAAGGACGAATTTTGGAGGATTGAATGAATTTTGATGTTTGGATTATTTTCTCATGTATTGGAGCTTCTTGATTGGGGAATTCTTGATGGTTGGATATACTCTTAATACATATAAAGTACAATTTAATGCTATTTTCTTTTTTGTTCTTGTCACATACATTGTTGATGGGATTTCACTATACTAGGGCTAATTGATTACATCCATTTATGCGAAGTTGTGGAAATTTGGTTTCTAGATAGTGATGCTTCATGTATGGGCCATGTATTATGAAAGAATGTTCCTAGAGATGCTTCTTCATTGAAATTCATCTTGACAAGCCATTAATCTTGCAAAACGAAGTATAAAGTTCTTGAATTTTCTTTTGTTGTTGCCCTAATGCTATACGAAGTTGTCTTTGAGACCTCCTTGACATAGAAAATTCAATGTCCATAGTCATAATTACTCTTGACTCCAAATCTCCCCAAAGGATTAGGCACTAGTCCACCATAAGGTGATCACCTTAAACCTATTTTCCTTCTCCCATGTTCTTTTCTCTAAGGTCTAGTCCTCTAAGTCACCTAGGGCATCAATTATCTCACAATCTAGCCATTCAAATACTTTGATTTTTGGTCCATAATTGCGATGGTGTGTCCTCAAGGTGCCCTCCAATTTTGAAGAAATTCTAATGGCGGGATTTTGAGATAACTCAAACCATAGCCTCAAGATTGAATCTTACCCTTGGTTTCCTTAGGCTAGAAGCCTCATTGGTACCCCCACATTGTATTGCATTAAAAATTCTTTCTTTGGTCCCTTTCTCACTCCAGAATAGGTCAAGCGTATCATTGGTTGCTAAATCCTACCCTCGGGCCCACTTTGTCCTGTGTGGTCCCATACACTATTAAGGGCAATTCTTCAAGGATCACTGGGAATCCAAGCTTTCACAAGAATTTCAAGGTCTAGGAACCCCCATTACAAGACACATACCCTAAACCTAAACCTTGAAGTTCCCCTTGAGCCCTTCCTTGAGAGTTTTAAACCTTGCCTCCAAAGCAAGCAAGCCACATATTTGGGCCTCTCTTGTGAATAGGCTTCTAGGATCACCCCTCACCCTATCATTGGTCTATCCATTTAGTGGTCCTCATCATAACGGGTCTCCTCCCATCGGTGAAAGTTTGTAAAGAGCAGGGAGCCTTAGCCAAAGTGACAGTGGGCTATTGCTCCATTTGTTGCCCTTAGCCTAGTAGTATCCCTTCAAGGGCCTCTGCTAGTTTCAGTGGTAAAAATGGCGTTAAAAGGAAAAACGATATATGCCTAATACGACATAAATGGCATTGTCTAATTTGTTATTGACATACGACGAAAGATTCTCGAGGTCCTTGCGATTAAAAGAAGGCCTTCAACATAACAAGTCCAATCACTTTGACACTTGCCACTAGACCATGCACCCTCTTGAAGACAGGGGGTTGATGTGGTTGAACCTGGGTTTTAATGTTAATACAAGTCCAATCACCTTGCCACTTGCCATTAGACCACAGACGTGGCTACCAAACAATAAATTTTATAATTTTACATCATTGATTTTGATAATTCTAATTCAAAGCAACAAAGCTCATCCTAAGTGAGAAATGCCCTTTTAGTACAGTCTTAATGATTTTGTATGAAAAATCCAAAATGTGCAATTCTTCAAGGTCAAATTAATCCATGAGGAATAGACACATAACAATTGGAATCCAAGCATAGGATCTACCTATGACCAAGATAGATATAGAATTTGGGATCAAAGTCTTTCCTATAACTTTAAAAGGATTATGATCTTTTGTTTCAGCTACCAAACTCCTGTTTTTGCAATGTTTGCCTAGATCCATTTAAAACTGAATTAAGAGCTTTCAGCGGTTTATATTTTAAGTTAATTAGTTTCAGCTGTTCAGTTTTTATTTCATTAAGATTGAATCCTTCACTTTTACTTCTATAGCATTTCCTAAAATTGTACATTACTCCCTTGTTATTGCTGGGATTTTAGAAATTTTGTGTGTTCGGGTTTTACACAAGGTCTCCACTCATTCAACCTATGTCATACAACCTGCGTTTATGAGATATTAAAGAATTCATTTAATCTCACTATATATTGATAAAAACCTTGCAAAATCCTTCTACTGGACCTCCCTACCAATATATTTCTATAATAAAAATAACCGCTATTTTTAATAGATATCCTCTACTTTAACTGAATACCCCTTTTTATGCCCCCATACCTATAACCACCATTAACCGCCCTTCCCAATGCACCCCTGCCCCATTCAAACATTCCCCCAAAAAGGCCTACAATATATTGAGTCCATTTTTCACTAGTTTTAAACCCCCCAATTTTTATACCCCCCCACACCTATAACCACCATCCCCCTCCCCCCAATCAAACATTCCCCCAAAAAAACCTACAACATATTGACTCCATTTTTCACAAGTTTAAAACCCCCTTTATGGATGAACATGATAAGGTATTAGTCAACAAGGTGAAACCCTGCAGGGCTTTCCAAGAGTTTCTGTTTCCAAATCTTCATGATTCCGTTATTTTAAATGGTTTGTTTCTGATGCTTAATAGCTCTGGGAGGATCATTGACCTTTTGAAAATGACCAGAATTTTTGGCCTCTATTTGAAGCCTTACTTTCATGACCTTCCAATTTTACTCTTCACTATTTTCCCTGTTCTATTTTATTTCGTCTTTAAATCTACGAAATTCTGAGAAGCTATTCAAAAGGATGTACGCAATTGCATTCCTTGACTGTAATGTATAGCCAGTCTCACATTCATATCAGACATAAACTCATTCAGATATATGTGTGAAACATTTCTTTAGCATCATGGACTTCCATATATTTTGTAAAATGGCAGTAATATAGTTTATCTGAATGTTTCATTTGATACTCAAGCACACAGCAAAGGAGTCATGGATGAAAAAAGATGGCATAATATCATACATGCCAAGGGCACCAAGGCGTCTTCAAGATTTGAGTAGAACTCTACATCACATTTGTGAAAACATTAAATCCACTGCAGTTATGAGACTGTATAGACCAATTCTAGCTAAAGATAAACATGACACCGCTCTTTAGAGTATTCAAAAAGTTTCACCTAGAAAAATGGACTACACTTTAGAGTATTCAAAAAATTTCATCTAGAAAAATTAACTCAAATTTGCAACCATTTCATCTAGAAAAATTAACTTGAATTTGCAACCAAGGATCAAAATCCAGTAGACACAGACAACCACACATATAGCTGCCACACATATACATACATATAAACAAATACAAAGATTGTGGCAGCAAAGAAAAGATATATTAGCTCACTTTACAATCGAAGCTAGCATATGCCATTACAAACACAAGGAAGTTAATTCAACTGCCATGATTGGTAAGTTCGCAGCAACTGGTATCCTTACTGCCAATAAAGAGAACCAAACTTAACACAGCAGTGTGTCTCGAGTTGCATTGCCGGTTGTAAGATTTACCCTGCAAAACCAATTGTGCATGGTTGGAGCATAAAGTTTTTCTTCTTCTTTTTTTCGAACTAGTATGTGTTCATTAAAAATTGAAATTGAAAATTTTCCACTTTAATTTAGAGATGTAGAGTGAGAGAAGTTATATTACCCATCAGCAATATTGCAAAGGTATCGGCGTTGGTCATCCCGCAGAGGCACATCAGTAAAATCTACATAAATTGAAAGCCTTCAGAACCCAACCAATAGCTGTAATGTATTAAGTAATTAACTATGGCATGCCATATGGTAATTGAAAGTAAATTCAGTAAATACTAAATCCACATTCACTTCTTACCAGCGCCAGTAATATCTGATCCCTTAAAAGATGTATTGCCTGTGACAAGTGCACCTTCGAGATTTGCATTGCTCAGATTTACCTGCACATTCCAAAAGAATACCAAACCAACTACAGTTAGCAATGGGTTGTTGATTTCTGGTAGCAACGGATGTGCTCTAAGCCTCGAAAATTGCAGGGAGGCTAGGACACATGTATTCCAGAATACCCAGAAATCATTTTGGGAAATTCCACCCGGAGAAGGTTTTATTAAAAGGATTATTATTTTTAATGGATGCCTAAGTCTAAATTTAGGAAATTAAAATAATTAAACGGTATTAATTAAACTAGGGGTGAAAATTCTAGAAGAAGACAAGGATCAAGGAAAATGATCTGAGCCATTGATTAGAATCTAATCTGGGCCATTGGTTACTCAACAAGAAAATTATAAGAAGAGGCTTGATGGGCATTTGGAAAACACATCGAGTGAGAGATCAAGGGATCGATTTCTGAAGAAAACAACGCAAGGCTAAAGCACATGAGATCTCCAAGACCCAGAAATGGTTTTGACAGATTGTACATGGTTTGAGAGATATTAAAATAATTAATATTTTTAATGGAGTTTCTAAGTCTAAACTTAGGAAAAATAAAATATTAATGGGTATTAATATAAAATTGGGTTAGAAGGTTTCAAAAGTCATGGATCAAGCCAAATCTAATCTTAGTCGTTGATTACAGATTTAATCTCGGTTGTTGAAAGTCCAACAGGAAAAGTATAAGAAGAGGCTTGAGGCTCAGTTGGAGAACGCACTGAGGGAGACCAGTTAGTTCGATTTTTGGAGCGGGGCTAGCTGAGATATTCGAACTAGTGGTCTGGAGAGCAGCAAGAGGCAGTGGGTATGGAACAGAGAGCCAAAAACAACACTAGAGAACCAGTGCAGAGGTTAGATAGGTAGACACAAAGGCAACAGAACTACGCAGTCACTGGAGGGCCTATGTGGGTGATGCAAATAGGCCCAGTGTTGACGCAAAGAGGCAGGAGCTGACGCGGAGGGTCTGGAAGCTACGTGGAGGCCAGTAAGCCTGACGCTGAGACTGAGAGAAGTGCTAGAGAATTTTTCTCTATTGGGTAAGCCAGTTTGGCACCCAGTTTTACGGAAGAATTGCTGAATAATAAAAATTCAGCTCTGCTACACCGGTTTGCTTGCATTGCGTTTTTCCGGGGACAATTGTCCAAAATATCTATGTTGATGTGTCTGATTGTTGTGCATGTATTAGTTTCTGTATTATGGTGTGATATCTACAACAGAATTTATTTTAATGTTTATTGAAGGGTTTTCGTAAATAACTTATTGGAAAATAAGTAGGTAAAATAAATCAGTTGCTGCAGTAATAGAATTTTCACATGGTATCAGAGGAAGTAATCAAAGACAGGAAGGGAAAATCAATTATGGGTCAAGAGTCAAGACCATGATGCAGAGGCATCTATGTCAGGAGACTCGCACAGATTTTTCAGAAAATTGCACAAGAGACAGTAATTTCGATTTCTCTATGTCGGCTTCCAGGCTAGAAAAAGAAATGGCTTGTGTGACCAGCTCTGCTTCATCAGAGGTATGGTATATAGACAATGGAGTCTCTTGGCATATGATGGGAATTCGAGAATGTTTCTCAGTTTATCAGGAGGAAAGGATGAACTTTCAGATCACCATGGGGAATAAGGGAAAGTGTACTCCAGTAGGGAAGGGTACCATATTTTTTCAAACAGAAAGGGGAGAGTGGTTCCGTGCTACCAATGTACTGCATGTACCAGGATTGGGGATGAACTTACTTTCAGTGTCGCAACTTCAAGGCAAAGGCTATGACATTTTCTTCATCAAGGAGAAAGTATATGTCAAACACCCGAGCTGGAAAAAGAAAGTGCAGATCGGGATCAGAAGTAACAGGTTGTACAAACTACAACTAGAATCACCAAACAAATTTCTCCTCCTAGTGATCTCGCAAAATGTCATAGCTTCTGTTAGCTTTTGTGAGAGTGACATTTGTTGCACTTGGTCTTGTAATTTTGATATATCATGTAGCATTTCTTCTTCTTCTTCATGAGTCATGCTAGAGCTTTCAGGTTGCTTACTAGGTGTTTGCATTTTCTTTCCTTGGGGCATCAATTATCGATAATAATGCTCTACTATGCCCTTTGAATTCCTTCAAAATAAATTTTCAAACCAAGCTTAAGCAAAAAAACTTAAAAAAATCTATACACCTTTTTTCACTTTGTAGGAACTTGATATTGCATCTGATGTATCTCTGTACTTTCGGATCATCTAGTTCTGAAATTGCGACCTGCAATAGCCCTCTGTGTCCTCTTTCCAATGCCACCAGTTTGATCTAAATTGGATTCTCTAAGGAAGAGTTATGCGAAATCTCCCACAGTGACCTGATTATAGACTAGTTTAGTAGAGTGAACTTGTACGACATGCCATGAGTCACTGTTTCAACTTTTGGCTCTGAAAAATATATACAGGAAACTACAGTCCATCCTCTTTCTGTACCCTATTACAAAATTTCAATCTGATGCTTAGAGAGAAAGCTATGACGATTTTCCCTAGGTCACCTGTTTGGAATGTAATTCAGGAGTTTTCAAAAAGACAAACTTCCTCAGATCATATCTCTACAAATATAGTGTGCAATGCTCTGAAATTTGGACCCAAGGTTCAACACGATTTCTTCTCAAATGGTTTTTTTTTTTAGCTTCTGAAACATCACAGAAAACAAGTTATAGCGAAAATTCCATGGTGACCTATTTGGAGCAGCGAAACCCTAGAATCCAAAGCTCTGATACCAAATGTTATGAAACCAGCTCAGGAAAAAAATAGAAAAGAAAGATCAACGCCTTAGAATTCAGCCTCTTCAAGGGGGCAATCTCTTTTACATTACATAAATGAAAAATTCTTCGATGATTCAAATGACAAAACCTCCTTTCTATATATAGGAGTCTAAGGAGTCACAATATAACCCAACCGACCTAACAATAATAATATAAAGCCACAAAAATAACAATAGAGGGATTCTATGGGGCACAATAATAAAAATATAGGGAAAATAGGGGCACAACAATATTAATAGGGGATACGACTACAATAGTAATGGGGTAATCACTAGTATTATAGGGACCCAACACCTTATCACTCCCTCTATCTTTCTCCACCTTTTCTCTTTCTGTGTCTTTCTTCTTACCTCTCTCTTTCTCTCCCTTCCTCTCTCCTTCTGTCTCTCACATCCAAGCTCTCTTCCTTCCTCTCTCTCCCTTTCTCTCCTACCTCCCTCTATCTCTCCCCCTTATGTCTATGCCTTTGTCTCTCTCTCTCTCTCTCCACCCTCCAACTATGTCACTATCTCTCCTTCTCTCCCCCTCTTCTCTCTCTCTCTCCCCTTCTTTATCCCTCTATCTCACCCCAAACATATACACTCTCTCTCCATCTCTCCCTTGTCACTCACTCTCTCTCTCTCTCTATCTATCCACTTTTCTCTTTCATACCTTGTCTCTCTTGTTCTCCAATATTTGTAGGTTGAATTAGTATAACACAAAAATCAATTAAAATTATCAATCATTTTTTGGTGCTTACACTGAAATCAATTCACATTGTTAATCCAATCACTTTAAATTAATGTACCATCATGCATTGAGTTACATCAAATAAGAAATCACCATATACACTAAAATCAATAGGTCTAATGCACACAATTAAATAAGATTAGAAAACATCTACACTGAAATAAATGAATCTAATTCAAGAAATCAAATAAGATTAAATATCAACATGTACACTAAAATCAATTTATCTAGTGCATGCAATCAAATAAGATTAGAAATCAGCATCTACGTTGAAATCATTACATCTAGTGAAAGCAATCAAATACGATTAGAAATCAACATCTACACTAAAATCAATGCATGTAGTGCAAGCAAGCAAATATGATTAGAAATCACAATTTACACTAAAATCAATGCATCTAGTGCAAGCAATCAAGTAGGATTAGAAATCACAATCTACACTGAAATCAATGGATCTAGCGGAACCAATCAAATAGAATTAGAAATCACCATCTACATTGAAATCAAGGTGTATAGTGAAAGCAATCAAGATTACTACATCAAGTTTACTCTTGAAATCATTTGTTTCATTTCTAATGTTTGAAATAATTTATTTCCTTCTGAATATTTTTATTTTTATTTTTTATCTATAACTTGTTTTTCAAAAGTCAAGAGATAATGTAATTTTGTTTTTTTTTTAATGAGTGATCAGATTTACAAAATATTTGAATTATTTTTTAGCTTTTCCATCTTTTCATATCGATTATAGGAAAATGATAGCTGAGATTGTAAACCATTCAATTATTTAACTCCAACTATTGTAGTAAACATCATACCTTGTCTCTCTTGCTCTCCAATATTAATAGGTTGAATTACTATAACACAAAATTCAATGCAAATTGTCAATCATTTTTTGGTGCTTGCACTGAAATCAATGCACATTGTTAATCCAATCACTTTAAGTTAATGTACCATAATACATTGAGTTACATCATATCATAAATAATCATCTACATTGAAATCAATGAACCTAATGCAAGAAATAAAAAAAGGTTAAAAATCAACATCTACACTAAAATCAGTGCATCTAGTGCAAGAAATCAAATAAGATTAGAAATCAACATCTACATTGAAATCATTACATCTAACGCAAGGAATCAAATACGATTAGAAATCAACATCTACACTAAAATCAATGCATCTGGTGCAAGCAGTCAAATAGGATTAGAAATCACCATTTACACTAAAATCAATGCATCTAGTGCAAGCAATCAAATAAGATTAGAAATCACAATCTACATTGAAATCAATGCACCTAATGCAAGCAATCAAATAGAATTAGAGATCATTGTTTACACTGAAATCAATGCATGTAGTGCGAGCAATCAAATAGAATTAGAAATCAACATCTATATTGAAATCAATGCATTTAGTGCAAGCAATCAAATAGGATTAGAAATCAACATCTACGCTGAAATCAATGCATCTTGTGCAAGCAATCAAATATCATTAGAAATCAACATCTACACTGAAATTAATGCATCTAGTGCAAGCATTCAAATAGGATTAGAAATCACCTTCTACCATGAATTCAATGCATTTAGTGCAAGAAATATTCTTCCCTCTCTCCCCCCTCCATGTATGTCTATATGTCCCTCCGTCTCTCCTTCTTTGTCTCTCTATCTCACCCCTAAACATACTCACTCTTTCTCCATCTCTTCCCTTTCACTTCCCCTCTCTCTCTCTCGCTCCACTTTTCTCTTTGTATGTCTTTTTTCTTCCCTCCCTCTCTCCCCTTCCAATCCATCTATTTTTCCTCCTTCTCTCCTCCTCTCTCTGAAGTTGCCTCTCTCCATTTCTTTCCTAGCTCCCTCTTCCCCCCATCTCTCTCTCATCTCTCTCTCTCTCTCTCTCTCTCTCTCTCCCCCCACATCTCTCTCTCTCTATCTCTCTCCAACCCTGTTAATATCTCCCTCCATCTTTCTCTCTCCCCCCCTCTCTCCCCCACTCCATATTTGTGTCTCCCTCTCTCTCTCACCCTTCTCTCCCTCTCTCACTCCTCTCCGTATCTCTCTCTTCATTCCTCCTCTCCCATGTCCTTCAGTTTATATCCTTTAATGAAAGCAATAAAATAGGATTAGAAATCACCATCTACACTGAAATCAATGCATCTAGTGCAATAATTCTTCTTTCCTTTCTCCCACCTTAATCTATATCTATATCTCCCTCCATCTCTCCTTCTTTTTCTCTCTAGCTCACCCCTGCCTCCCCAAACACATATGCTTTCTCCCTCCATATCTATATATCTCTCCCTCTCTATATCTCTCTCTTCTGCCCTCTCTTCACCTTCCATATATATATATCTATCTCTCTCTGCATCTCTTTTGTCTCTCTATATCACCCCCAAAACATACACACTCTTTCTCCATATTTATCCATCTCTCCCTCCCTCTTCCTCTCCCTCTCTCTCTTTCTTCCCCTTCTCTCCCTCTCTCCCCCCTTCTATCTCTCTTCCCTCGCTCTCCTCTCTTCCTCTCTCTCCATCTCCCTTATCACTCCCTCTATCTTTCTCCACCTTTTCTCTCTCCGTGTCTTTCTTCTTACCTCTCTCTTTCTCTCCCTTCCTCTCTCCTTCTCTCTCTCACATCCAAGCTCTCTTCCTTCCTCTCTCTCCCTTTGTCTCCTACCTCCCTTTGTCTCTTCCCCTTATCTCTATGTCTTTGTCTCTCTCTCTTTCTCCACCCTCCAACTTTGTCATTATCTCTCCTTCTCTCCCCCTCTTCTCTCTATCTCTCCTTCTTTATCTCTCTATCTCACCCCAAACATATACATTCTCTCTCCATCTCTCCCTTGTCACTCCCTCTCTCTCTCTCTCTCAACTTTTCTCTCTCTATGTGATTCTTCTTCCCTCCCTCTAATTCCTTCCTACTCCATTTCTCTATCCTTCCCTCTCCCCGTGTTTGTTAAGTGCTCTCTCATCCTTCCTCTCTCCATTTCTCTCCCTTCCTCTCACTCCCTCTATATCTCCACCTCTATCACTTTGTCTTTGTTCTTCCCTCCCAAATATATCTAGAGTTAATATATATCACAATATATTAATATATATTATAATATAACAAATTTAATATTATATTAAATATAATATTGTATTAATCCTAAGTTATTAAATTTATAATATTAATAT